>JANQAP020714917.1:0-12971 GCA_026874005.2 Erythroxylum coriaceum | reverse complement strand
TGGGCAAGTCGCCAAAAACGACCCACTTTTTCCCTGAAAGCTGTAATCTTGACCTCATCACCAACTGGTTCTTCGCCCATGAAATATGGATGAACCAATATAATCCCCAACAAATCAAAACCAACTAGTTTCTCCTCACCGTATCTCATGGCCATTTGGTGAGCTATGGTTGCACCAGCACTATCTCCAGCAAAGAAAACTTTCCCAAGGTCAGCATGGGAGTTGAGCCATTCTTCAGGACCATTTCCATGAACGTGAGAAGCAACCCACTTGAGAGCAGTCCAACAATCATCGAAAGCGATAGGGAGAGGATGCTCAGGAGCTCTTCTGTAGTCAACAGACACCACGATCACGTCAACCTTTGAGACGAAAGAGTTAAGGTAATTATGGTAAGTGGGAGAGAAGGCTGTCTCTATCAGGAAGCCTCCACCGTGAAAGTAGACAAGGAGAGGAAGCTTTTGGTTAGTACCGGCGGTGAGTTTTGGAAGGTAAAGTCTGGACGAAAGATTTGCTTCCGGTGCTGAGTAGACAACGTCTTTTGAGAGAACGTCGGATTCAGAATCAAGTGAAGGTGGGACAATAGCTGTTCCCTTCAGTCTCTCTATACGACCATCCTTGTATATGCGAACCAAAGGGAAGTAGTCTTCCGCAACTTCACTGTCGACGGAAGCCATGAACGAGCAAAACCAAGGGCCAAGAAGGAACGAGGATAGACTGCAATTATTTCTATCGTTAAGGCTATAAATTGATGTGATTGACGAGGTCTACAGTGTCTGTAATTAAATTTTTACGGTGGGCAAAAATTCTTATCCAATGTTTAATGATATCCTTAGATTTTGTGATACTAAACTTATAATTATTAATAAAGTTGATAATCGCAGTTTTAAATTTTTAATTGCATGATACGGAATTAATGATTAGATAATTAAATACTAATAGTAAAATAATAATCATACACTTTTGTAATTATTAAAAAATTCAACTAATACGGTCGTACAAATTTTGATCGTTAAATTTTTTAGTTTGAATTTCAACTTTTTGATTCAATTTATTTTAATAATTTTCGTTGTTAAAAACTAATCAATTAATTAATTAATCAATTAATTAATTAATCAATTAATATTTTTTATAAATTAAAATTAATTAATTAATTTTTGTTTAATAATATCTTTTTAATTAAACTTTAAATTTTTAAATAAATAAGAACAATTTCGTCTAATTTCTTTTAAATTTAAACTTGATTAAAATTGACTGAACTTTTAAATTCAATTTCCTTTCTTTTTTTCTTATTCCATCAATCTTGCAATCAGTGCCTTTCTTTGGTAAACAGTGGAGTAGCGACGTTTCTTGTGTGTGGCAAGGGATTGGTTCATTTTTTAATTACAATGGAACATATATTTTATAATTGAAAGATTGAAGTAATCTGAAATGTTTTACAATAAGCCAATTCAACATATATTTAACAATGATATAAGTTATAGGTTAAATTGTCAATAATTATGGCTCATCCTACAATTGCATATCACACATTAAAAAATTATAGATTTGTGGTCCTTTTAGTTTTTGATCATCCACAAATTGCCTATCTTTTCTTAAGGCAAAATTCTTTCTCCCCTTTTTTGAAATATTTCACTTGTATCATTTCCTGTAAATAGTAAAATATTAATTAGTATTATCCAAGAAAGTAAGCATAATTGGCCGAACTTCGTTAAATTATGGTGTTCTTTATTTGTCTATTTAATAGTTATTATCGGGTATAATTATAGGGAATTATTATGCTATTAATTACATGTCTAGGAAAATTTTATCTAAGAGGTTGGGTTTTAAATTGAACCGTTGCTGACCCTCCTTTCTTGAAAATTTACCTTGTGTGATTTTTCAGTACAATCAGTCACACTCTATTTACCTAGATAATAGTGCTCCAGGTGAATTTGTTATTATTGGTAGAAATTAACCCGATTTTTGCACCAATTGGTATTAGAGCTAAGGTTTTTTTCTTGGTATGCTCTATGGTTGCAGCGTGGTCTAATCTTTCACATCAGAAAAGATTTTTCCTTAGGCTATTGGCATCACACATTAACAGTTATTAAATAGTAATTGTAGCAGAGATGACATAAATCAGATATACGACCACATCAACCATGTCGACAGCTTCTACCTCATCTATTCTGGCAAGGATGTTGTGACAAATGCAAGATTTGCGGTGGCAAAGTGAGATTCAAGACGCTTTTTTTCAGCAAGGTCTTGACATTGCCAATAAAGAAAAGAAACCAGATGATGTTGAGGAGAAAGATTGGAAGACTATAAATTGTTTGGCATATGGTACAATTCGATCGTGTCTTTCTAGAGAGCAAAAATATGTTTTCTCGAAAGAAACTTCTGCATCTGAATTGTGGAACGCATTGAAAGAGAAATTCTTGAAGAAAAGCAGTCAGAATAAGTTCCATATGAAGAAGAGACTATTTCGTTTCTCTTATGTTCCGTGTACTACCATAAATGATCACATCACCAGTTTTAATCAGTTAGTTACTCATTTAATGAATTTAGATGTGACATTTAAAGATGAAGATCTGGCTTTGATGTTGTTGGGATCCCTTCGTGAGGAGTTTGAGTTTCTTAAAACTACTCTACTTTATAGGAAGGTTGTTGTGTCTCTTAGTGAAGTTACAACTACTTTGTATAGTCATGAATTGAGACGAAAGATAAAAGAAGAACATACAAGTGGAGCAGCGGAAGCTTTGGTAGTCAGAGGCCATTTGTAGAGCCAGACTAAAGGAAAGAAAGGGATATCGAAGTTGAGGCTCAAACTGTGCAAAGATGAATGTGCCTTTTGTTGGGAAAAAGGCACTGGAAAAAGGATTATCCAAACCTGCAGAATAAAAACAAACCTGATAAGGAAAAGGCAATTGTAAATTCGATTGTTGCTGAATGTGAAGATGCAAACTCAGATCTTTCATTGGTTGTTACATCCTCAATAAGCCCTTCTAGTCCATGGCTACTCGATTCAGGTTGTAGCCATCACATGTGTCCCAATCGAAATTGGTTATCTGATTTTAGAGAGCTAGAAGGTGGAGTTGTTTACATAACAAATGACAATCCATGCACCACCAAATGATATTAGTTCAATTTGCTTGAGGAATCACGACGGAACAACCACGACTCTACTAGATGTCAGATATGTGTCAAGTTTGATGAAGAATCTCATTTTATGGGAGTCCTAGAATCAAAGGACTACACTGTAAATGCAACAAATGGAGTAATGAAATTCATCTATGGTGCACTTATGGTAATGAAAGGAATTCGAAGAAACAATAACCTGTATTATTACCAAGGTAATGCAGTTATTGGAACAACAGTAGTAGCTTCTAATGAAAATCAAGAGCTAGAAGCAGCTAGGTTGTGATATATGTGCTTAGGACATGCAGGTGAAAAATCCTTGAAGATATTAGTAAATGAAGGATTGTTGAATGGAGTTCGAGCCTGTAAATTAAACTTTTGTGAACATTGTGTCAAAAGGAAGTAGGCAAGAGTGAAATTCAGCACTGCAATCCATTATATGAAGGGTATTTTGGATTATATTCACTCTTATGTGTGGGGACCTTTCAAAACAGTTTCTTTGGGAGGAAAACACTATTATATGACCTTTATTGATGATTTTTTCCGAATAATATGAGTGTATACTATGAAGACGAAGGATGAAGTACTGGGAGTTTTCCTCAAATGGAAGAAGATAGTGGAAACTCAAATAGGCAGAAAGATCAAGCGTCTCCGTATAGATAATGGTGGGGAGTATAAAAGTGATTCATTTTTAAAAGTTTACGAAGATGAAGGTATTGTCAAGAACTTAACAATAAGAGATACACCACAACAAAATGAGGTAGCAAAACGTATGAATTGGACGTTGTTAGAGAAAGTCCGGTGTATGCTGTCTAATGCTGGGTTAGGTAGAGAATTTTGGGCTGAGGCTGTTACATATGCTTGCCATCTCATCAATCACCTTCCATCAACTACTATTGGTGGTAAACAACTTTAGAAAAATGGTTTGAAAACTCTGCTACAGATTATGATTCCTTACATGTGTTTGGTTCCATTGCATACTATCATGTTAAGGAGTCAAAGTTAGATCCACTGCAAAGAAAGCAATTTTCTTAGGGATCACCTCTAGTGTAAAAGGATATCATCTTTGGTGCCCAAAGTCAAAGAAAATAATTTTCAGTAGAAATGTTACCTTTGACGAATCTACCATGTTAAGAAAGGTGACAACTAAAAAAGTTAAGCAGACAGATGGTACTCCAAAATAGGTAGAGTTTGAAGGAAGAATTGTTACCCTAGTAACTGATAAAGCAAATGCAGAAATTCTTGTGGTAGAAGAGGAGCCAGATGAAGAGGTTTCAACCTAAGAACCTCCACAACAATAATTACTAATTACATTGAGAAAGCCAAAAAAGAACATTCAAGTACCTGCTCGTTATGTTAATATGGTGGCTTATACATCTCCAATTGAAATTGATGACATTCCTACCACTTATAAGGAAGCAGTCCGAAGTTTAGAAGAAGATAAGTGGAGGATAGCTATAAATGAAGAAATACATTCTATTCATAAGAATCAAACGTGGAACCTAGCTAGCCTTCCAAAGGTAAAGAAGACAATTGGATGTAAATAGGTATATGTAAAGAAAGATGGATTTCCTGATAAGGGTAATGTTCACTACAAAGTAAGGCTAGTGACCAAAGGCTATGCTCAGACAGAGGAGTATGCTACAAGATGGATCCTACATCTATCTTCTCCTGCATGTTGATGATATGCTGATAGCTTCAAAGAATCAAAGACAAATTGAGAGATTGAAGATTCAGTTGAATCAGGAGTTTGAAATAAAGGATTTGGGTTAAGCCGAGAAAATTCTCAATATGGAGATAAGTAAAGACAGAAAGTTGGGGAGACTGTGTTTGATTAAAAACAAATATTTGAAAAAGGTACTACAACATTTTGGTTTGAATGAAAAGTCAAAGCCTGTCAACACTCTGTTCACTCCTCATTTTAAGCTCAGTGCATCTTTGTCTCCAAAGAATGATGCAAAACGAGAGTATATGACTAAAGAATCGCATGTAAATATGGTTGGTAGCTTGATGTATGCGATGGTGTATACAAGGCCTGACATTTGGCGAACAGTAGGAATCGTGAGCTGGTATATGAATGATCCAGTCAAGGAACATTGGCAAGCTATTCAACGGTACATTCTGAACATCGTAGATGTTGGTTTGGTATTTTAGTGGGATAAGCAAGACGGTCAATGTGTAGTTGGATATTATGATTCTGACTATGCCGATGATTTGAACAGGTGTTGATCAACTAGTGACCATGTGTCTATTCTTGTAAAGGCACCGGTCAGTTGGAGGTCTACCTTACAGTCAACAGTTGCTTTGTCAACTACAGAGGCAGAGTATATGACAATTATAGAGGCTGTGAAGGAGGTAATTTGGCTTCAAGGATTGCTTGATGAATTGAGAATTGGACAGAAGTATGTTAAAGTACATTGTGACAGTCAGAGTGCTATTCATTTAGCAAAGAACTAAGTTATGCAAGGACAAAGCACATCGATATTTGTTATCACTTTATACGAGAGGTTCTGGAAGAAGGTAGAGTAGCAATCCAGAAGATCAACACCACTGAAAATCCTGCTTATATGTTGACAAAGGTGGTGACTGCGGTCAAGTTCTAACATTGTTTGGACTTAATCAATATTGCTAAAAATTGAAGATGGGCACTTTGAAGCGCATTTGAAGACATTACTAAAGGTGAGTTTTGTGAGAGATATGAAGGTGTGGAATTCACCAAGGTGGAGATTTGTTAAATTGTCAACAACTATGGCTCATCCGATAATTGCAAATCCCCCATTGAAAAATTGTAAATTTGTGGGAGGTTGTTTTACTTATAAAACAACCCTCCTCTTTTTAGTTTTTGATCATCCAAAAATCACCTATCTTTCCTTAAGGTAAAATTCTTTCTCCCCTTTTGTAATATTCCACTTGTATTATTTCCTGAAAATAGTGAAATATTAATTTAGTAGTGTCCGAAGAAGTTGGCATAATTGGCCAAACCTCGTTAAATTTTGGTGTTCTTTATTTGTCTATTTGATAGCTATTATCGGGTAGTTATAGTGAATTATTATGTTATTAAATTACATGTCTAGGAAAATTTTGTCTAGGAGGTTGGGTTTTAAGTTGGATCGTTTTTGACACCTCCAGTCTTTCCAGGGAATTTACGTGGTATGATTTTTCTGTACAATCGTTGACACTCTATTCACCTAGGCAATAGTGCTCAAGGTGAATTTGTTATTATTGGCAGAAACTAACCCTATTTCTGCAACATTATAATCATAAATAAATTAAATGCATAAGAAATCGATATACTTCCTATCTTTGATATTCTTGCTTGGAAATTTTCAAGTATTATGTGTTTTTCTAGTTCTTCTAATCTTTTAGTCTCATGGTGTATTCTAGAAAGGTAAAAGGAGTTTAGAGACCTAAAACTCTGCAATTGCCAAGACATATTAATTTTATCTCATCAAGCATATTGACATTGACAATGACAATTACACAAAATCAAGAAATTATTATTCACTAATTACTGAACGTTGGACCTTTTATAGGTATCAAAACTACCTAGAATATGGAAAAAATATTATATTCTCCATACGTTTAACTTGATATAAAATCTTAATTTGATCCAAGTATAGTATATGAATCATGACAATAGATTCTCTAGTAGTCTAAGTATGTGGCAATATTACTTAATAAATAATCCTATACTTATTTCAGGTCAAATATAACCATTTTTTAAAATTCAATAATGTGAACCATGAATATGAAAAAATATTGTAAGAGTTTCATAAAAATAACATTATCTAACAAGAAAACTGTATAATGGTGCTGTTAGATTAGTGCTCTAAAGGTAATCAACTTTAGCACTTTCATACTAACTTTATTTGATTAATAAAGTGAAAGGCAATTTTTATTAATTTGATATTTATTTATATATGAATTGATATTGATCTTAAATCGAATTAATAAAGTCTATGATACAAAACATAACATGAAGGAAATCATGATGAGATCATGATAATGAGATTCTTATCATGTGCAATTATGTTAGTATTTAAATAATCTCTAGTTATAGGATTAATAAGACAAGACATTATTAATCCAGATAAACTAGCACATGTTATACTCCTTGATTTGATCAAGCAGTGAATCTCACAAACTGTAAGTATGAGATGTGTAGAGTTATCATATGGATGCTTACTAAGGGTAGTAAATACATCAGATAACCCACAATGAGATTATTATATGGATGATTTATCAAATGTCAATGATCAATCTCATCATAGCAATGGTGCAGATATCCTTAGACTTGAGGTACTTAAGGATATCTTGGATACTAATCTTGTGCTTTGACATCATTTCTTGTTACTTCAAGATGAGGTCGCTCTTAGGATGGTGATTGGGTATAACTATTAATATTCAAAGGTAATTGGGTCGTCAATAGAGAATTCACCACTCCTGATAGAAGGAGATGATACCCACGACCTCTTGTCAGGGTCATTATTCAGGAGTCTTTGACCATAGCAGTTTTGTGTCATGAAGAGAGTCTTCAATGACACATAGAGTAATAAGATCCCAGGACAAGAACTAATAACACTTGGACTAGATGTGACGTAGTCAGCCTAGTAGAAGTTGACATATGGCTCATACTCCGAATCAAGTGGGGTATAGTATGGTGAAAGGACAAATTGCATGGTAATTGTGTATGGAAAGGTTCGTAAGTTAGATAATTAACTATTGAAGAGTTCATGTAATAATCCACTTATATTCTAGTAAATTAGCATCATGAAATCCTTCATGATTTGCTTGAATTAAGAGTTAATTCAAGTGGTACGATATCTTTCATGAATTGCTTGAATTAAGAGTTAATTTAAGTGCCTAAAATAACCGAAAACCTAAGGGTCACACGCATAAAAGATAGGATGAAAAAATATAGTATGTATGGCCATTTTTAGTTAAGCCGCGATCGTGGCTCAGACCGACGGGACGAATGAGTACAATAAGTGAGTTCTTCACTTATGTGCACAAGAGTCTAACCACTTCTTACACACTTGAGTAAAAGCATAAGGGCTCTATAAGAGTTCTAGAGTGAGAGAGATGTGTCAAGAGTCTTGTTCTTGCAATTTATGCAATCGTTGCATGAATAAAAGTGCATGCAATAAGAGTTTTTATCTTTCTTTTTATTTTAAGCATCTACTAGAACTCATCTAGTTTGGTGCTCAAATCACCCTTACACATTGTTTCTTCTTGATCTTTGCGTATTCTTGGGTGATCAAGGAAGGGTTTGGTGTTTGCAATAACCCAAATAAGGAGATGAAATAGGAAAGGAGGAGAAACAAAAGGTAAAAAGTTTTATATTTCATATTCTTATATATGTCTATGCATGCATATATGATTCTGGCTTTTTCAGGTTGGCATGTGGTTAGAATCAAGATTCCGACACTTCCACTGCAATCCCATGCATGTGATGCATACATCCATGACAAACCCCAACAGTAGCCAATCCCATTTTAATATCATAATCCTTAACTTCATTAGCAGGCCTTTTGTCCAGCTATCATCAATTTTGTAAGCAATTCAGACTGTTAGCATGCAATAATATTTACCATCATTTGCAAATTCGAAACATCAAGACCTATGTGAACATCGAAATTAATCCATATAAGATTATACCTTTTGCAGCGGAAATAGAAAAGAAGCTTGTAGTGTTGGAAGGGCACGTCAAATGTCGCGCCTTTATTGGTAGCCACACCCTTGCGAGACCGAACAAATGCTTCTGGTGTGCTAGCACCACTTTTAAGACCTCTCTCTCTATTACTTGAGGAGGACGACGACACTAGGGTTTCTTTTAGGCAGATGAGTCTTCCCCTTATCAAGTCATACTATATATCTATATATATAGTAAAACCCTAAGGCCCAAAAACCTAAAACCTATTAAAGCTCAATGAATGTTTAGTCTCTTAGTGTGTGACCCTCTAGACTTATTTAATATTAGTAGGAGGCCCAAACTTCTTTTAGGCCCACAAGTTATAAGCGGTCTCTAGTAAGACATTATAACTACCCAATATTAAATAAGGTCAGTGTTGGACCCCAAATTTTTTTTAGAAATTAGAATTTATTAAATTAGAATCTATTGGAGTTTAGTTATGAATATTTTTATTTCCATGTGTTTGCATGTATTAAATAAAAATGTTAGAATTGAGTTAAGGAGTAAGTAGGCATTAAATTAAATATGGAAGGGTAAGCTTAGAAGTACAAAAATTTGTCTTAAATTAATAAGAAAGAAATGAGAAAAATGAAGAGAGTCGAGTAGAAGTAAGAAAGAAAATCCTAGAAGGAACTAGAAGAAGAAAAGAGAGAGAAAAACAAACCAAAAAAAGAAGAAGGAAAGAAAGAAAAAGGAGAAAGAAGAAGAAAGAAACGATTAAGCTGAGTTTAGGTAACTTGCATCTTTTCTTCTTGTTTCGATACAAGAAGAAACTAGTGAGAATGAGTTTTATGTGCTGAAAATGAAGGGAGAAAGGAGAGAACCAAGAAACCTATTCTTGATTTTCATGAATTTTCAACTAGATCTTTGTTATTTTAGCTTAGATAAACCATGAGTAGATTAAGTCTAAGCTTTTTTTGGATATTAAGCTTTATGGATTTTCTATTTGCATATTAGTTTGAATGAAGGTTTGTTTGTTTGAAGGAAACTAAGAAAATCTAAGGAAAGAGTAAAAGGAAAGGCGAACGTCCTATTATAAATTAGGTAGGTAATATGTTTATAGTTATTGTGATGATGGGCTGAATTCTTGTTTGCTTACATGCTTAAATTGTTTGACTTTGAATTATTATGATTGTTGGAAAAAGCATTGTGATTTGTTATCTTGTTATGTCTTGAAAGATTTTACTGCATTTTGTATAAATGAAAAGAAGAAAAAGCACAAGAAGCATGAAAGTATGAATATGTGATGAAATATATGAATATGTGATGAAATAAGTTGAGCATCGAAATTTGCTTGTGTGGGTAAGAGAGATACCATTTCGCTCATCACGTGCAAGTTAATTTAAAGCCTTCTCTCGACTTCCCGCTTGTGACATATGAACTCTTAAGAAACGGACTTATTTCGTTCATGGTGTAAACTTCCGTTTCTCCATTTCGTTCTATGGGATTCTCTCAAGCCATTATGTTTGGGCATTTCATGGTGATTTGTTGAGCACGACATACATTTGAGTGCTACGTTTTGATGGTTGAATGTACATGATATGATTTATGTGATAGCATTTTTAACTATGTGTTTTGTGAGCTAGAATTGTGGATATTTTAAAATTGCTAGATTAAGATGCGATATATGTATATATATATGCTTGATTGTTTGTGGCTCGTCGTCAATGGCTATAAGTGTATTGGCCACTGAGCTTCGCACCTCACCCTATTATTTTCCCACTCCTCAAGTGTAGAACAAGCAGATCATTGAACCTTGAGAACTTCGGCAAACCCCAAGAAATCTATCTTTTATAACTAAGTTAGTTCGAATACATTTGATAGCTTTGCAAGCATATTAGATATGAGCATTCATGTTGTATTTTTAGATTATGCCACTATTTCGATCCTTGACATGTAATTAAAGTTATGTACAAACTCGGTTGTGTTTGAGAAATAAAAGTAAGAGTTGAAGAATTTATCTTTTGTACATGTTCAAAATTATCTTTTGTGTTGAGTTATTATTATGGTTGGAAATCGAATTGTGAGTTGTTAAATGGCCCTAGATAGTTTTGAAATGAATTGTTATATTGGGAGTTTGTTATATTATGAGTTATATATGTACGTTTAGTGATTGTTGGATGCAGGTCTTCTGGAAAATGTATAGAAGTTCATATAGGCAGTAAAGAAAAAGGGGGACAAAAATTATGTTCTAATTTCTGTGAATAAACTGTACTAATCTAGGTAGAATTAGACAAAGTTTTTTCATAAAAATTGTAGCTTATTCTCTTAGCTTTATTAATGGTATATAGTTTGTAATTTTTGGACATTGGAATTGAGAATTATGATTTTTACAAGTTTGAGTGCACATCAAGAGTGCATGATCGTGCACTGACCTTACTTTGTCACTGTCGTGACCACTAAAGTCATAACCGTGAATTTTCTCACTCACGATCGTGACTTCTCTTAGTCACAACCGTGACTTTAATTCTTTTTATTACTCACGGCCGTGACTCTTCTTAGTCAGAACTGTGACTTTTGATTTATCAGCTGTAAATTTTGCTCACAACGTGACTTCTTTATTTATTATATTTTATTTGTTTTATTTTATTTTCTTTCTTTTCTCATTTGATCTCACAATTATGACTTCTTTTTAATATTAAAGCCACCCAAACCTTTCGTAACGTGGCCATGAAATAAGTACTGGGACCTGGGCTCAACATTTTTGGTATCAGAACCTACGGTAATTTTAAGGATTCCTAGGCTTAGAATATGTTGTGGTATGAATTATTATAATGTGTAATTAATTGTTAAATTGATTGATTGCATTGAGTGGCATGCATATCATGCATATATGTATGAAATAAGATTAAAATAAAATGTAAAGCTAAATGTTAATGTTTAAATTGAAAGAGTAAGATGCCACCTCGTAAAAGAACACGAGGAGTTTTGTAAGGATTTATTGCACCTGATTCTCCACCAAGAGAGGAGGGTACTGATGAGTCTAGGGCCCCAGTAATTGCTGAGGCGACTGTAGGATAAGATAGTGAACCCTTTCGACCACAAATACATGAGTCATCTCTTCCTATAGAGTAAGTACCTAATCCCTTGGATCCTAAACTGTTCCAAGACTTTATTCAGGCTTTTGTCCAGGCCATAGGCCAAATGTCACAAACTTTTACCCCAGCCCTAGCTAGGAAAGGGAAGCAATTTGATAAGTTGAGGAAGTATATGGGGTAGTGGATTTTTATAGGACAACTGATCCAAAAGAAGCTAAAACATGGTTGAGGAAGACAAAAAGAATATTGGAACAGATGAACTGTGAGGATGATGAAAGAGTTGTGTACGCTATAAGTTTGCTATAGGGAGATGCCCTGCATTAGTGGGAAAGTGTACCAGCAAGTTAGACAAAACAACCAATGTTGATATGGAAGGACTTCCTAGCTGCTTATAGGAAGAAATATTTATCTAAGGTGCATATCCAGCAGAAGCAAAGGGAGTTTCTGAGTCTCATATAGAGGGAGACGTCGGTGAGTGAATATGAGCGTAAATTCACGCAATTATTTCGATATGCAGCTGAGATGATAATGAGCGAAGCGGCTAAATGTCGTAGGTTTGAAGCAGGATTGCATTTAGCCATCAGGGAAAAAGTAGTGACGCAAAATTTCTGTGACTTCCAACAGCTGGTAGAGGCTGCGTTAAGGGTTGAGAATATAGAGAGTGCAGTAAAGAGAAAGAGGAAAGGAAGAGAACAGTTCAGGAGGGGAGGTAGTAACAATGCTCTTATGCTAGAAAGGAGTGCCAGGACTTTCTCCGCACAGTCTGAGAATAAGAGCAGTGGTGTAAACAGGCCCAAACTGACGTGAATCATTTCTTATCAAGCCTCAACTGTTGGAGGCAGTAGAAGAGGAGAGGGGGATAAACCATTCATTCCTAAATGTGATCATTATGGAAAATTTCATAAAGGGGAGTGCTATAAACTGACTGAAGCTTATTTTAACTGTAGAGAAAAAGGGCATATAGCTAGGGAGTGTCTGCAGTATACAAGACAAGAGGGAACTCATATGCAAGCTCCAAAAATGGTTGAGACTGTGGGAGTCAAGTCTGCAACTGAAGTGGGCAATTCTAGTGCAGCCAAGAAAGTGAATCCTCTAGGAAGACCGAGGGGGCAAGCACTAGCTAG
>JANQAP020713755.1:0-11463 GCA_026874005.2 Erythroxylum coriaceum | reverse complement strand
CAATGAAATCAATGTCCAATTTGCATACGATAGTTGGATTTATATGTGCTCCTAATTCTTTAAACCATGTTTTAATTTTTTTATTCTTCAAAAATGGAAAATTGTTTTTTGAAATTAATAAATAGTAACAAAGAAAAGGATATTAAGTAAGTAATGAAAAAGTGAAATAATGTTTTGAAGTTAATAAATAGTAGTAAAAAAAAGAACATTGACAAAGGGAAATTATGTTTTCAAATTAAGTAGCAATAAAGAAGAAGTCATTACTAAATAAAGTAAATCTACTGTTAGGATCTTTATACCTTTTTGTTGACTTTTACTACAAAGACTGATGACACTTAGTTTTTGATTTTGCAGAATGTAAAAGTAGCAGAAAGTAAAGAACACAATATTTACTTGGTTCGATAAATTAAATGCTATCTACATCGAAGGATCTCACAATTTGTGGTTCCACTAGCTTCAAGAAAAGAATAGTTACAAGATATGGAGTGTTTCTAAAACACTTGCAAGAGTTCCCTCAAACTCCCTAGTACTCTAGCAATCTCTCTAACTTTTTCTCTCTTGAAGTAGATAATAATTTGCATGTATATGTAATGTGTGTGTATGTGACTCTGACTACATGTATTTATATGCTATTGAAGAAGTTACAAGCTTTCTGTTTTTAAGTCCACGCCTATGAGTCCATGCCTTTGTTTATTTAGCTTGATCTTCTCATGTGTCTTTCACATGCGCTATCCATATGCTTCACTTATATTCATATACTCTTCTGTTTTGCATTTTTTTCTTAGTCATATATCATTTATCCTTCTTCTTCGAATTTTCCAAACACACTTCACACACTATTACACACCTACCCTAAACCCCCAAATTCTTCTCAGGTTAATGAATCTTCATTGAGGGTTTATGGAGAACTAGTGAATATCTTTCACATTTATTCCCTCCTTCTCTATTAATCTTCACGTAGTTCATCAATTTGTGGGTGATTTAGAAACAAAACCTTAGATTTTACTAAAATCATGAGATCAAGTGAGAGGTGTTCAGTGGTTGTCGTCTTCAAGGGGCTTCACTTATCTGTAGATAGTCTCTATAGAAACTGAACTTCCTTGGAGTGACTGTCTTAGTACCAAAATCCGAAGGGTTAATGTCACTCGCTGTTTTCTCTAAAATGAACCGTCCTTAAGAGATTATATCTTTGATGAAGTGGAGCCTCACATCGTTGTGCTTGGACCTCTCATGCAAAACTGGATTCTTACTGAGGTATAATGCACTCTAACTGTCTATGAATATTGTCGATATTGTGATGTTGATGTTGATTTCTTTTAAAATACCTATTAGCCATGATAGCTCCTTCACTCCTTCTGTAATAGTATAATATTCTGCCTCTGTACTAATGATTGTTGTTGTGCTTTCCAACTGATTGTGTTCCCTACTAATGTGAAATAATATGCTGAAATTGATTTTTTAATATCTTTATTTATTGCATAATCTTCATCCACAAATCCATACAAGGACATTTGATTGCATTTAACTAGTTCAACTTTTGAAAAGCATAATCCATAATTTATTGTTCCAGCTAAGTATCTGAGAACACTCTTCAGCCCTTGCTAATGTTCAAAACCTGAATTGGCCATAAATTTACTTAGAATACTAATTGCATAGGCTAGGTCAGGTCTTGTACATAGCATTATATACATGATGCTTCCAACTCCAACATCATAGGGATGGTGTGCCATAGCTTTTTGTTCTTCCTTTTTCTTAGGACTCTTACTAGAGATCATCTGAAGGTGTGATCCTATAGGGATAGAACTTGGTTTTGCTTGTTCCATATTGAACTGAGAAAAAACTTTTCTGATGTAATTCCTTTAAATGAGCCATAGCTTTCCTTCCCTCCTGTTTCTGATTATCTGCATTCTTAGAAGCTTTTGTGCTTCTCCCATATCCTTCATCTCGAAGTGTTTGCATAGTGCATTCTTTAACTCTTCAATTTTGCTTAGATCCTTTCTAGTAATTACTAAGTTATCTATATAGACTAGCATAAACACTGATTTTGTCTCTCCTAGGTCCTTATAGTATAGGCAATGATCATATCAACTTCTAGTAATCTTTATACTAGCAACAACCTCATGGAATTTCTTATTCCACTGCCTAGGAACTTGTTTTAACCCATATAGGGATTTCTGTAATAGGCAGACATAATCTAGCTTTTCCTTATCCACAAAACAAACTGATTCCTTCATGTACATAATTTCCTCAAGCTTTCCATATAGGAAGGTTGTTTTGACATCCATTTGATGGATTTCCCCAATCATAAATTGTAGCTAGCACTAAGATGAGTCTAATAGTTTTGAACTTGACTACTGGTGAGAAAATCTCCTTATAGTCAACTCCCTCCTTCTGCCTATATCCCTTGGCTACAAGCCTAGCCTTGTATATCTTAGGTTCAGCTTCTGTAATTCCTTCTTTAAGCTTAAACAACCATCTATTTTCTATTAACTTTGCTTTAGGTGGCTTAGAAACTAATGTCTAGGTCATATTCTTCATTACAGAAGAACATTCCTTCTTACAAGCCAAGTTTCACTGTTCATAGCTTTTTCATACGTTTTTAGTGCTCTACAATTTATAAATTCTGCAACAAGACACGCAAATTTGACTAAGTTAGAGTAAACGTACCATTTATTAGGAATTCTCTGTCTTAGTTGCCTATCTCTAGTGAGTTGAAAGTTTTGTAGAGCTTCATGTGAACTATCTGCAGCTATTTGTGAGGCTCTTTCCTCACTTTCTCCTTCTATTTCATCAGTCCCATATTCATAATGAATAGGGCCTTGCAAAGGTTCCTTATCATGAGATTGTGTGCCTCCTTCTTCTACTTCTGTTTTTGGTGGCACATAGAAGGGGACTAAATTACTTGATGATCAAAGTTGCTTTTGAACTTCCTCTTATAGCATAGAGTCTACATGATTCCTGCACAATAAAGGAAACTCATTTTCCTTAAAGATAACATCATTACTAATAATGGTTTTGAAATCTCCCTATTGAAGCAATAGGATTTTGTAACCTTTAACTCCCTCTGGATAACCTAGGAATACTCCTTTTACTGCTTTAGGTTCCAACTTACCCTCCTTTTGATATGCATAGGAAGTACATCTGAAGGCTCTTATGTGAGTCAAGTTAGGCTTCTTCCCATTCTAGAGTTCTTTACTCATTAGCAGAGGTAGGTAATCTGTTTACTAGGTAGGCTGTAGTCTTAATTGCTTCCCCCACAGAGATTGTGAGCACCCCAATGATAGTAGCAAATATCTAGTCTTTTCTAGGAGTGTTCTTTTAAGCCTCTCAGCTACACCATTCTGCTGAGGTGTTGCTCTAACTGTTTTATGTTTTTGTATGCCCTTTTTATTGCAGTAGTCTTCAAATTCCTTGTTGCTATATTCCAGTCCAGTATCTATCCTTAAATCTCAATTTCTTTTTTGTCTAATTTTCCATTAATGTATGCCACTTGATGAAGATTTCTAATGCTTCATTTTTCCTTTTCATAGGATAGACCCAGCATTTCCTAGACTTATCATCTATAATGGACATGAAAAATTCCCTCCTGCAGTGGACACTTGAGCTGACCCCCAGAGATCATTGTGAGCATATTCCACGATCTCTTTAGCCCTCTTTGCCCCCTTTCGGAAACTAGTTCTGTGCTGCTTTCCTAGCACATATGATTCACAAAATTCCATCTTCTTTATTTCTTTTTCTTGAATCAGTCCCTGTTCAGAAAGATGCAACAAACTCTTATTCCCTGCATGTCCCAACTTTGAGTGCCATTGCTTAGTTGAATCAGGCTCTCCATGTCCATTAGCTAGGTTCACTTTAGTAGTGCCTATTACATAATAAAGCCCACATCTTTCAACTCCTCTTATGATCACTCTTCCTTCCTTTAGGATATCTCTAAGTCCATCCTTAGATCTAATATGAAAACCTTGCTTATGAAAGATGCTTTCAGATATGAGGTTTCTTCTTACTCTAGACACAAATCTAATATTGGTTAAGGTCTTTTTCTTTCTATTAAACATATTGATGGAAATAGTTCTAATACCTTCAACCTGTTGTTATCCCGAGTCTGTCATCTTCACCTTGGCATTCACTGGTTTGAATGTGGTGAACCAATCTCTGTGAGGAGTGACATACATTGTATAGCCTGAGTCAAAGATCCACTCTCTGCTGAGATCTTCACTCTCTTTTGTAACTACTAGCAGCTCATCCCCATTAGATTTTTTAGGTTTCTGTACATTTCTAGCATCTCCACCTTATGCAACCTTATCTCTTTTCTTCTTTCTGCAGTCTCTGGCAAAATGCACCTCTTTATCATAGTAGAAACACTTCTTGCCTTTAGTCTTTTGCTTCTTTTCTGCATTGTCGTTAGACTGCTTGTCTTTACCATTCCCTTTTTGCCAATTTCCTTTCTTACTGTTGTTTTGGTGATGTTTCTTTTCTTGTTTATTATCTATAAACATAACTTCTGGATCCTTCTTGAATGGATTATTATCCACTATTTCTTGCATTAGTGAGTCCAACAACCTTTTGACAGTGAGAGATTCTCCACTGGCATACTTAATCACCTTCTTGAAGGCATTGAAGGCTGAGGGTAGGGCTTTTAGAATTACCACTGCTTGGTGATCTTCTGAAATCTTTTCACCTGTAGCTTCTAAATCTTGCACTAATTTAAAGAAGTAATCTAGATTATCATCAAGAGAAACAGTAGTATTCATTTTATAATTAACCAGATTATGCAGCAGAGTCATCTTGTTAGGCAAACATCTTTTAGCATAAAGTTCATCAAGTTTCATCCACAATTTCTTTGCAATGTTACAATTATGCACTTTTCTAATTTCTGTAGATGATAAATGAAGCATTAACTTGCAATGTGCAAGTCTTTGCAACTTCAGCTTCTTAACAGGATATGTTTCTGTATCATATTGGTCTTCAATTACACTATAAAATTTATAAGATTCTACTAAGGCTTACATTTGAATTTTCCATATTGTAAAATCTTCCTTACTAGTGAACACATCCATTTCTTTTCCCACCATTTTTTCATGAAAGATAAAAGAAGATAAGAAAGCAATATTCTTGAGACCAGAAAACTGGTAGATGATTTAGGCTTACCAGTATGATATTACCTTTAACTTCTTAATGAGTCTTTAATACTTGAATGCTCAAAATGCTGTGAATTGGCTCTGATACCACTGATGTTAGGATCTTTATACCTATCTGTTGTCTTTTACTACAAAGACTGATGACACTTGGTTTTTGATTTTGTAGAATGTAAGAGTAGCAAAAAGTAAAGAACACAATATTTACTTAGTTAGATTGCTTAAATGCTATCTATATACAAGGATCTCACAATTTGTGGCTCCACTAGCTTCAAGAAAAGAATGCTTACAAAAGATGGAGTGTTTCTAAAACACCTGTAAGAGTTCCCTTAAACTCCCTAGTACTCTAGCAATCTCTCTAACTTTTTGTCTCTTGAATCAGATAACAATTTGTATGTATATGTAATGTGTGTGTATGTGACTCTGATTACATGTATTTATAAGCTATTGAAGAAGCTACAAGCATTCTGTTTTTAAGTCCATGCCTGTAAGCCAATGCTTTTATTTATTCAGCTTGTGCTTCTCACTGTCTTTCACATGTGCTATCTACGTGCTTCACTTATATGCATTTCCTATTCTGTTTTACATTTTGTTTCTTAGTCAGATATCATTTCTCCTTCTTCTTAGAATTTTCCAGACACTCTTCACACACTATTACACACCTACCCTAAATCCCCAAATTCTTTCTCAGATTGATGAATCTTTGTTGAGGGTTTATGGAGAACTTGTGAATATCTTTCACATCTACGTATATTCATCACTTAATGTTCTCATAAATTATATTTTATTGAATAAAAACAAAGATCACTTATTAACATAATTTCTATGAATATAACAATCTACTTGAAGAACTCCATAACCTAATAGTTAGATACAAAGAATCAATGCCTGAGAATCCAGCTCCAGTTGCTAAGGCCAAGAATTCCTCTTTGGTTCGGTCTTTTCCTCCTTGACTTTATGTCATCATAAGCACATCCTATTGAGCCATACATTTTTCAGTGGCACTAGTTTTAGGCACAACTAGTAAAATACCTTCGATCACAATAACCTTTCCAATTTTAGAAATGGCTTTGTAGCAATTTTGCAACAATTTCAGGCACTTATCGTCGCACCAATCATGAAGTATCCACTGCCAAAGATGGTAGCTTAGTTGATTTTCTACCTGTAAGTTGTAAACAAATTGAAAATAGTACTAGCATAGTTTTTCACCTTCAAGTAAATAGCATCTCCCTTTGGAACACTTTGAAACATATCTTCTCTAAAATGTTCAACACCTATATAGTACATGCACAAAGTTAAGCGTTAGATATATCAGGCACGTAGATTATTACATAAAGATGTCTCATTTTATCGAATCTTCAAACATAAGTTGTACTTTGATAATTTAATGACTAAAATATTGGGCATTAATATTAGTACTTAAAAAAGAAATAATCACACCAAAGTAGGTCAGAGCTCCTACTATAACACAAGGCAAGTCAAAATTGATACCCTTGATATGAGGATATTTCGAAGTTATTGCATGGATTGTATGTCATAAGCCACCACCCACATCAACCAGCTGCTTCAAATTCTCAAATCCTTTATATGATTCTAGGATATTTTGGCAACTAAAGAAGTGGAATTGAACATTGCATTGTTCAGAACCTTATTGAATAGAGGGTCTAATGCAGGGCATTCAAAGATACTCATCCCATGAGTCCTATTAAATGGACTTCTTTAGTGCATAGTTTTAGTTTATAGTTTTAGTATTAATTTATAATATCATTTTAAGTTTAAGTCAAATAAGAAACTTTTAAAAAGATAATACATCTTATTAATTTATGAAATCATTAGATTAACTTACTAATTTAAATTTAAATTATTATTATTTATAAAAATCATTATGAATATAAAACATAAAATGATAAGAATAATTCAAAAAATCACAGCACCACAACGAGTAAGTGTTCAATTTTAATTTTAGTAGTTAATCAATGCTGGACAAGAATGGGGCACCGACATTGGTTTTATACTAGTTAGACTTTCAAGTTAAAAGTAAGCTAGCATTGATGTTAAGTATGACATATACCTTAGACTCGTGGCGCAATTTATGATGATATGCATTAATAAAGTTTTAGTATCATTAGAAATATGTGGAAATAGAGTTTGAGTGATCTTAAACTTTTGCGAAAATAAAATTTAATTATACTTCAACTTTTTACATGTAACTTTAGATTCTAAATGATTAGATAAAGATTTACAAGGTTAAATCTTTGGGAGATTGAGAACTTTGTTTTCATCTATTCCTTTTGCATCATATTTCTTCCAGTAATAAAATAATTTAGTTCATATAATCGATTGAACTATGTAAACACTTGTGTTTCTACTTCATTTCTTTTCTTCCTATATTGCTTTTATTTATGTAATGATTAGCACTAGATTAATTAGTATCTCGGTATTAGGCCTAAGATTTTGCTGTTAAGATGTCTCTTCACATGTGTGATATTAAGTAATTTAATAGATAAACTAATTTCAATATATGAAAGGTAAAGAAGAGTGCATTTTTATTTAACAGGATACGTAATAGCGTTAAAATGAGAAGAAAAACTGTTATAGAATTTGAGGCATCAGATAAGAAAGAGATTATATCAAAGTGTATGAAGTAAAACTATTGAGTTTAAGAGACAAGATGTTAAGAGAAGTAGTTGATGGAACAATGACTAGTTTATTACGAAAAAAACTCAAAAGTAATTATAACAATAACAAAAAAACAGCAACAAACCCAACAACAATAATAATAACAACAATAACAACAACCTAGTAAGAATCCTTCAGATGTGTCATCTAGAGAGGTCTAGAGTACAGTAGCCTTACTCACAACTAGTAAATAGGTTGTTTCAAATTTGAAAGTAAGTATTATAAGAAATTATTTACAAATTGTTTAACAATATAAGAGTAAATATTAGAAGAAATCATTTGCAAACCTTTTATATCAAAAGCAACATTCGTATACCTTAAAGATGAAAAAACTAAATAGAAAAAAGATCACATTGATAGTTTTAATTAGAACATCTTGGATTTATGATGTTTGAAGGTTAAAATTCAGAATGAGGATTCTACCATAATCTCTTTTTTTTGTTCATTGGCTAAATCATATGAAAATTTTATTGATATTTAGTTGTATGGGAGATAGATTATTAACATTGTGAAGGATGTCTTATAGTTTAAGAATTAAAGAAAAAAATTCTTTAATTATTATGAAGCTGGATCATATTTGGCTCTATTTATGAATAGAAAAAGGAACAAGGAAAGAAATTCTATAATAAGAATAAGCGACAATCTAAATCAAAAGATAAAGCTAATTGATATTTTAATTGTAAAGAAAAGGTCACTTTAAAAGGGACTGTCTATAGAAAGAGAAGGATAATAAGAAAAGGAAATAAATGTAAAAGTAAGTGTTGATATAGTCTAGGAGAGCTTTGATTTGGTTATGAGTAATTCTGATCCTACAAATTGGTAGGTAATCGATATTGATATAGTTCATAATATAACTTTCAATATGGATTTGTTATATTCTTTCAAAGAATATAATAGCATTGTTACATTGCGTGATAATAAAAAGCATGCAATAATTAGGGCTAGATTAATTAATATCATAATAATTGGTTGTAAGGTGCCAAATTGTATCCTTTCGGAATGTTTCATTGAACATATATTGCATATGTCTTAAATTATGGTTTAATGAATCATACTTAGAGAATGGGAATTTATTGTCTTCATTAGAGACTTAAGGTATTAATGTTAGGCTCAGGTCTCGGAATACATTTCATGGATATATTACGCAAGGTTTGGGTAAAGATTAAGTGAAAAGAAGGCTTGTAAGTACTTAAAAAGCCCATGTTTCTATTGATTTTAGCAAGTTCAAATCGTGCACATGCACCCCTGTGTGACACTCAAACTTGTAAGTGTCATATCTTTTGATTATGATGTCCCAAAATTACAAACTTTATACCATTAGAAAGCTAAGAAGATAAGCTACAACTTTTATAAAGATAACTTTATCAAATTCAGCCTAAATCAATACATTTTATTGATGGTTTATATTTGGACTAATTACTTGGTGACAAATGGAAGCATGTTGTGTGGATGTGTGGCAGTTCTTAAATGGGACAAGTGTAGAACATACGAGAAGACACATGTTGTTATAATTTGTTGACACCTAGAATTGAAGGAGATGAGTTTCTGTTGGAGTTTCTGGTTGGCATATTCCTCACCATTTTTGTTCTCTCACCACTGAAACTTTCTCTCTCACTCACACCTCCTGGAAATTTTTGCATGCTTTTTGGAACATCATCTTCACTTGACGTCTTTACATGCTACTGTATTAAGCAAGTTAGAGTCTGCTATTTTCTATATTGCTGTCCTCTTGGTCGTTTTAATCTTGGAGTTGTAATATTTACTTGAAAGGCTAGAGTGGCTTGCTCATTGAAGTAGGAAATTGTGTTAAAGAAGGTATGGGAATACTAATCTTGATTGCATATTATCATATAAATTATTTTGATGCTTGATTAGATGAAATATGTATTGATTTATTGATGAGTTGAGGTCTGGACATGAAATTGATGTGTAATTGAGGCATGAATAAGGTGGAATTGTGGTGAAAAGGATGAGTGTTAGAGTCAGGGTGTTGAGGATGTGATTGAATGGTACTGGTTTCAATGAACATATTTCATTACACAATCATCGGTATTTAGGCTATAAATTGACCTGTAAATATCCAAATGGAGTGATTTTCATTGTGGATCAAACTACACACATATTCCTACAACTTTTACAAAGGAATGGAATTTTGTTCTATTTTGAAGGAAGATGAAATTTGGCCTAAAGTTGAATTTAGGATTCTATCATTTATTAAGAATAGTCTGCAGCGTTTTGGGTATAACTTGCAGAATACTGAACCAAAATGCATGATTTTGATGTGTCATTAGAAACTTAATACATAGAGAAACTTTTGGTTAGAAGAACATATTTCCCAGAAACCACTTTTTATATATCAAAATAGCCATACAAATCTAACCTGAAAACTGTCCTAAGAAATCTAAACTAATCTTGGTTGTGTAATTGTTGACACATATACTGTTAGGACTTTAATAATGGTTTTATTAGACTTGAGCTTAATAATGAACCTAGGTGATGTTAGATTAATGGAGAAAAAGGTGTTTGAGTTATGGTTTATAAATAAAGTTGGTAATATAAAAGATATAGGGTCTATTAATGATGAGCATAATGTTAAATTGCTTGGTGTGATCGGGAATGAATGAGCTCTTAAACCTTATATGTTATGAATAAGATATGAATGATTGTCAATTGGGAATTTCTTCTATAATATTGTGACAATATCGAACCATCAGTTGTCCAAGGAGTTTTACAGTTGGGATTATATTGGAAGTGCTTGCTAATTGGGTGCATATACATAATGTTTGATGTCTCAACATTTCTATTGATGCAAAATTGCACATGTTTATATGTGTAAGGTTTGCATAAAAATTCTAAAATCTGAAATGGATTGTTTTAAAAACTGTCAAGTCCTAGTCGTAGGTAAATAGGTATGCTTAGAAGGGTCTGCAGCAGCTCCTGGACACATTTAAGGGGTGACACTTTGATGTCTCTTGTTTATGACACTTCGCTGTCTGAGACATAAGTCTCTCTTGATATTGACACTTCGGTGTCTCCTGATAAGGACACTTTGGTGTCGAGGCATAAGTCTCTTATGTTCTGCGATACCAATAGGTATCTCCTATTTGGTCACGTTACCTACTTTTGTAAAAAGGATTAGTAAGTTAATTTGTTTTATACTCTGTTACATATATAATTCGGTTATAATTAAGCAATGTTCTGAAATAATTAAGTTTTGTTTTGACTTATTCAGATATGATTTTGACATAGACAAGTTCTGTTATGATATCATGATATTCTGTTTTGATAATTGTAAGATTTTTTTTTAATCCAATATATCCTATTTTGGCACATTCTATTCTGAGATACTTATTAATGCACTTTTATATATGATCTGATTTGTATATGTCATTATCATATAACTGTTAGGCTCAGTTACCATTATGTATCATGTTTAGTTTTCCTCACTAAGCTATATGCTTAGCACGGTGGATTTGCCTGTGTAGGTTCAGATAGAAGGATATAAAGACTGGGACAAGGACAACCGCAGTGGCCAAAGGAGATTGAGTTTTGTTTTGATAAAATGTATTTGAGTTTGTTTTTGAGTTGTATCTGATAATTGAAACAGTTTGAATGTGTTGGAAGGTTTGTAATAACTATAATACAGGAT
>JANQAP020713442.1:0-12981 GCA_026874005.2 Erythroxylum coriaceum | reverse complement strand
AGGTATTCCCCATTCCTTGTATTTTCTTTTATTTTCTGTTTATTTTTCTGTATCTTGCATCATTCGTATATTGTCTCCTTTGCATGTGGGTCCACCAAAAATAGCCTCTCTACTATATAGGGGTAAGGCTACGTACTATCAGACCTCCCCAGACCCCGCTTCAATGCGGGATTTCAGACTGGGTGATGATGATGATGATGATGATGATTTTATGTTTTAAGTATATGAGAAATGTGAGTTATAAGTTGTCATGCGAGATAATAGATGGAGCTTTAAAGTTAAAGAAAAGGAAAGCGTAGTGTCTTGAAAAGAGAAGAAATAAGATGATAGGTTAGAGATAAAGTGAAGTTGATAATGAAGTTGAATGTGAGCTGAAACATTGATGAATGTATGATCTATTTGATGAGTGTTTTTTAGTTAAAATGGAGATGAAAATGATGAGGAATTAAGCTAGAAAGGATGAAATAAGCATAAGATATGTTAGATGTAACTTGTAAGACTTGGAAATCTGGAAAACAAGGAAGACTATAACTGGAAATTTCAGATTTTGATAACCCACGATCGTGGGAAGTGTTTAAAGTGCTAAAAAGTTTTTGTTGGTGTAGCCACGATCGTGGGAAGTCATCCACAATCGTAGGAATGGCTTTTCCATGAATTACACTTTTTTTAAATGATGATTAAAACAACAAATGGTAAGGTACTTTCCATTGGTGCATTTAGGATTGAATGAAGCTTGAATTGAACCTAGTTTGATGATGTATTAATTGATTAAATGTGTGATATGCTTAGGGTGATAATCAAGCTTATAACTTAAGCTTGGATGATTAATATCAATGAGACAAATTCTGAAAATTTAGAGATGTTATAAGAATGAAAGTGACGCTATGAATGCTAATGTGAATCTAAGTGCAAGCTAGACATACTCAAATAATGATGCTTAAATGATCAAAAGATGTGATTAAGGAAACATACCCAAAATAGTCGAATTAAGCATGCATTATACATTACACATATACATATGTGCATAATTAAATGTTTATGTGATTGTGCAAATTATTAATGTGTGTACAATGTGTGTATTGCATGAAGTTGATACACAGGATTGAATGTCAGCATCTAGACATTTTCAGATCATGGAAGCGAATGCTAATCTGGAGTGTACCGTCAGTCGACCTAGATGGTGTCACATTAATTGATTGTTCTGTTTTAAATTTCTGTATTGAATTATTACTGATGTGAATATGATTGAAATAATTCCGGACATTAATAGCCTAAGGAGTTTGATAAATGTGAATGTATTGGAAGTGCTTCATTAAATATAAATGAGAAAGAAATAAATGTTCTCAACGTTTCATTGAATATTGGACATAGATCCGATGGAAATGTGAAAAAGTGAATATGCACTAAATAAATGTGATTGACTGCATATATGTGGATTCATGCATTTCATTACATTTTATGCATGAACAGATAAAGGTAGTTGTAATCGGAGTAGCCATCGAAAAAGAGCTTAAAGCTCATAATGTGATTAAGAGCTAAAGGCTCACTATGTATAATGAGCCCTATATCTCCAACAGATACGGGACAGTTATCACTAAGCCCGATATCCATAATGGATATAGGACAGTTAAAGGCACTCGATCACAACAAAGTAACAAACTGAAAATGAGTCATATGTGTATTTCATATAAATAAATTGATTTGTATTAAATGAATAATTGAAATGTGATATCTATACTGTTCCGAAACTAAAGTGTGAAATAATATGTAATATATGAATATTTGCATCGTCTGTGAATATGATTATGTGAATTGTTCTGTGTTGATATGAGTGAGCCCACCGATCATGGTTCGCTCATTGAGTTCGCAAAACTCACCAAAATTACAACATTGTCTTTCAGGCTCAAAGGAGATATCCAGTTAGACAAATTGGAGTATAGCCACTGCATTCGGGTAAGAGTTAAAGGTTGGGATCAATTTGCATCTGCATATGCCTTCAGTCATTTTTGTATTAAACATTGTATTCCGCAAGTGTTATTTATTGTATAAATGAATTTTGAATTGTAATGACTTTTCTGATTGGAAATGTTTGTAAATGAGCTGGATCAGTGAGTGTAATAACAATTGTAATTAGTGATGTTTACGAATAAAGTAGGCAGAAAATGATTATTGATTTTCTGAATATGTGTGTCATATGTGAAAAATTTGCAATGGGTATGATTGACTGGTTATCCTAGCATAGACTGACTGTCCTAACATGCCACCCTCGTAGAGTATGCTCTCAAATATTGATGGTTCATTTGAAAATAAGCCCTATGAGAGTGGGGTGCTACATTATTGTATCAACTTTAGAGGTGGGTCAAAAAGAAAAAATGTTAAATGTGCTTAGAGAACATAAAAGGCCATTAATTGGAAGATCTCTGATATTAGAGGGATCAACACTTCATTTTGCACGCACAAGGTTCTAATGGAGGAGGAGTTCCCCAGATCTTAGCATGATTTACTTTATTTTTAATAATTATTGGGTGAGTCCTGTGCAAGTTGTGCCAAAGAAAGGAGGAATGATGGTGGTTTCTAATGAAAAGAATGAATTGATTCCTATAAGAACCATCTCTTGATGAAGAGTATGCATTGACTACAGAAAGCTAAATGATGCAAAAAGGAAAGATCACTTCCCTTTTCCTTTCATAGATCAAATGTTGGAACGACTAGTTGGACACATGTACAACTACTTCTTGGATGGACTTTTGGGCTACCTTCAAATCCTAATTGCCTTAAAGGGTCAAGTGAAAACAACATTCACATGTTCCTATGGAAAGTACGCTTATAGATGTATGCCTTTTGGATTATGCAATGCACTGCTACATTTTAGAGATGTATGATGGTTATCTTTAATGATATGGTCAAGGAAATAATAGAGGCATTTATGGATGACTTTTCTATTTTTGGTGATTCTATTGATTTATTCCTCCATAATTTTAAAAAGGTGTTAGAGAGATGTGAGAAGGCTAATCTGGTGGTTAATGAGGGAAAATGTCACTTTATGGTATAGTTTTAGGCCATAAAATTTCTCACAAAGATATTGAGGTAGATAAAGATAAAATTGAAGTCATAGAGAAACTACCACCCTTTCCTCGGTTAAGGTTATAAAAAGTTTTTAGGACATACGGGCTTTTATAGAAGATTTATTAATGATTTTTTCTAAAATTGCTAAGCCTTTAACCAAGTTGTTAGATAAAGACATGTCTTTTACATTTAATCAAGAATGTTTAATTTACCATTTAGCCTAATGTGTGATCTAAGTGATTTTGCAGTAGGTGTAGTACTTGCAAAATACTAACCATTCTGTATCTGTCTAAATTTGTTGTATATATTGATCATTCTGTATTAAAATATTTGTTGAATTAATTGGATGTCAAACCTTGATTAATTAGATGGATTTTGTCGTTGCTAGAATTTGATTTAGAGATTAAAGATAAGAAGGGGGCTAAAAACCTAGCAGCAGATCATCTATTTTTCCTTGAAAACCCCAATTTGGAATAGCTAAATAAAGAAGGCATTGAAGACTCATTCCTATAAGGGAGCTTTATAATTTGGAGGAGGTAAGTGAGGTCGAAACTCTTTGGTTTACAAATATTGCAAATTATCTAGTGGCTAAAATGTCATAAGGTATGTCTTAACAGTAAAAGAATAAATTCTTTACTGATTTGAGAGTCTTTTTCTAGGAAGATCCTTATTTGTTTTGTATCTATGAAGATTAAATAGTGAGAAGATGTGTACCTCAATCTAAGGGGTGGAAGATATTGCAATATTGTCATGCTGGACCTACTAAAAGGCACCATAGTGCAAATAGGACGGTTAAGAAGATCTTTGAATCAGGTTTTTATTGGTCATTAGTTTTTAAAGATATCCAAAGGTAAATAGTTTTATGTGATAGATGCCAATGATTAGGTAATGTTTCTCATGGGGATGAGATGCCTCAAAATTTTATCCTTGTTTAAGAATGTTTAATATTTAGAGTATTGATTTCATGGGTCAATTCCTAACTTTGTTTGATAATAAATATATCCTAGTAATTAATGATTATGTTTCTAAATGGGTGGAAGCGCAAGCATTACCCACAAAAGATGCTAGGGTCATCATAAGATTCCTTAAAAGCTTATTTTATCATTTTGGCACACCTAGGACAATTATTAGCGATAAGGGAATGTATTTTTATAATGTGCAATTCAAAAAGGTGCTTAAAAATATGGAATCACTCATAGGTTTACCACCCCATATCACCCTCAAAATAGTGGCAAAGTCTAGGTAGCTAACAGGGATCTAAAATCAATTTCAGAGAAAACTGTAAAAGGTTAGAGAAAACACTAGTCAACTAAGTTAGATGATGCTTTATGGGCTTATAGGACGGCATATAAAACACTAATTGACACTACATCTTATAGGTTGGATTATGGAAAAACATGTCATTTACCTGTTGAATTAGAACATAAGGCATACTAGGCTATCAAATACATGAATTTTGACCTTTAACGTATAGGTTAGAAGTGCAACTTTAAATTAGTGAATTAGATTAATGACGATCATTGACTTATGAAATTTCCAAAATTTACGAGAAGAGAGCCAAAAATTATCATAAACGAATGATCAAGTAATCACAACAAATTAAGGAGGGAGATCAAGTTCTCTTATATAAGTCCCTCCTAAGACTATTTCCTAGGAAGCTCAAATCAAGATGGTCTGGACCCTTTATTATGGAAAAGATATACATATGGCATAATTGAAGTAAATCATCTGTATAAAGGTAATTTTAAAGTTATTGGCCATTATGTGAAGTTATATCTTAAAGGTGAACTTGACAATAATACGGAGAATATTAATTTAAATAATTCACCTTTACCAAACGCTACTTGAGAGAGAACCCAAGAAGTAAGATGTAATTTATGTTATTTTGATTTTAATATTTTGAATTTATTTTCATTTTTATTATTTTTATTTTCTTTTATAATTTTATCCATTTTATTTATATTTTTCAAGGATTTTTGTATCTAATATCAAATGGAAAGTCCCAAATTCATTTAAATCATAATCTAAAAATTTTATTACTCAAGGAAGTACCAAACTCCACCTTCTCACTTTTGATTTTGATATGCTTATATTGTGTACATTAGGGATAATGTATAATTTTAAATGTGGTGAAGAGGTTAATAATTTTCTTAAGTTTATTATAATTTTGGTTATCCAATTTTATCAACTGATATTTTGAATTAGTTGAAATATATCCATAAACACTTTATTTCATTATTGATTATTGATTTAAATTAGTATGCAAAAGGATGATAGTTATAATAAAATTACTTTTATAAGTCATATTATTAGTAATCATTGAGATAGTAATTTTAAAAATTGCATATTACTTACACACATATGACCATTTTTGTGAGAGTTTTTGATCCTAAGAGCAAAAATACATGAATTTTTAAGCCCTTTTATTCTTTTATGTTCGTTATCATGTATAGTTGGATGATTCTAGAAATTGATTTTATTATACATATTAAGATCATAGTTATTAAATTAAAAGTATTAAAATGATAAAGACACTTAGATTCAACATTTGTTTAAGCCTATTTCTTTAAAAATTACCTACCATATTTTACCCCTTAAGAGTGACCAATTTTAAGCCTTAGCCTTTTTCTTTGAGTATAGCCCCATTATTAACCTTTCTCCTATTTTTCTTAAAGCCTTTTTATTGTTTTAAACCTTAAAAGTTATTTACATTCCTTGATTTTTTGAAACTTGAAAATTTAAAAGGTCCAATATTTCTTTAATTATGTTATATGATGAATGCTCAAAAATATTGATTTGAAAAAAAAGGAAGCATGTTGCAAGCATAAAAAATGTATAATACTACTGGATTTATAATGCAAAGACCTATATATTATAAAGTAAAAAGTTTCCTGTAATTTTTCTTTATAAATTGATTCAAATTTATCACACTTTTATTATTCCAATCGTAACTTACTAAGCTTCATTAAACCCTTATAAAGGCTTTCTAATTTTTGTTTCTAGTTTACATATAAGTGGTGGAGATATGATAATATTACAAGCTTATGGTTAAGAGTTATGTTACTCATTAAGTTGAAAGTTTGATACTTTTCACCCTAAACACCTGAGTGCATTAAGTGAAACCTTGGTGAGGTTGTAAAGATTTGTCTGGTTGATTTAAAAAAGATTATCGATGTGATTATTGTTAATATTAATTTATGAAGTTAGTTTAAGGATAACATGATCTAATTGTACATTAGTTTGATTAATATGATACGATGACTTAGAGTATGGATGGAGAAGTTGAGACTAATAAAGGATGGATGTTTGTAAAGTTGATAATTTAGATTATGATTTGCTTAAGGATAAGCAAAAGCTTAAGTGTGGGGATATTTGGTAGATACTTATTTGACTATAATTAAACACCAATATTTAACATGTTTTGCTTATTATTAAATAGTTTTGTTGTATTTTTGGTACTTAATTCTCTTCAAGTGCATTTGTAGGTCATAATTGCCTTTATGGACCAAAAGGAGAAGAATTTGGATGAAATCATGGCATGGAACGAAGATTTGGAGCAACTAAGGACCTACATGACTATGTACAGTGACTGTGTAAGTCTTTGTAAACGTGTGAAGACTAAAGAATTTTAGTTATGGTTGTGTGGAGTTACACATCTATATATGTTAATATACAAAATCATGTATGTTGCCCATGTAAGTCTCGTTACCCATTGAAATAATGAATTCAAGTGTTTTTGGAGATAAAAGGTCACTCACACACCTGTGTAAGTTGACCTTGTATAATCCAAAAACCCTGGATTTTACTATAAAAGGACATGAGCAAAGGCAAAAAGGAGAGAGAGCTGAGTTATTAAGCTATTTTAATTCATGAGACACATGTAGAGTGATAGTCCTGAACAAGTGACAAGGAAAACATAAAGAATATGTCAAAAGATTTGTTAGATAACAACATAAAATCCAAACTTGCAAGAAGATCTAATAAAGGAAAAAAAGGAGATTTAGAATTATGATTTCTTTGTTTTCTATTAGTTTTTCTGCAAATTTATCTTTGGTTTTGTTTTATAAGAGTAGTAACTCAATTTGTTTAGTGTCTAGGTGTGATGAACCCTAAGTTGTAATAACAACATGACTTCATCTTTTATTCAATGCAATTATATTGATTATTTTATTGTGATTCAATTATGCATTTTATTCTCATTATAATATATCTAAACAATTAGTGCATGATTTGATTTCAAATGATTGTGATTGACAAATGCTCTTGTATGAATAGATCTACCATAATTGGAAGGAGTTGCATGCAAACCTAGAGATATATCAATATAAATCCTTTAGATTATGTCAAACTTAATAGTAGAATTCACGAATCGATAATGCAATCCTAGGATTTTAACAAAAAAGAGTTATATTAATTAACTGATGGATTAGTTGTTAATAGTTTTGATAAAGATATTAACATAAGATAGGAATTTTCACAGTCCAATAGTCAAAAATATAATTGTATGAGAAAAGGGTTAATATTTAAAGATTAATTAGGAGGATTCATTACTTAGACATTATTATTTGATATTAATTTTTCTAAGTATTGTCCTTTGTCTTAAGTTCAATATTGTTTTTAATCTTAGTTTATTTGCTTAGTTTAATTTTCAATTACAGTACAAAATCTGATCCTTAGGTTAGATAATAGCAAAAGGGTAACCACTAATAATGACATTCTTTGTGGGATCAATTTGTACTTGCCCATACTAGCTACAATTACGTCGTGCACTTATTGTATTTTTAACATTGATAAAATTTCAGCCACCTAGAGGGCTCAAGCATTGGAGCGACCAACAATGAGTTATACCATTAGGCTAGAGAGAGATGCAGTGACAAAGCAATATATATAACTGTCAAATTTTTACCATTTCAGATGTTCAGGAGAGGGCAAAGTAGAGACATGGTCATTTGTTGAGGGTGGGCAGATTGAACTATCAACATGTACCTCAAGATCAAAAGGTATAAATATGGCTTGCACCTGGTTTCACTAAATAAGGTAATTATTTGAGTCCAATCATATGGAGGAAGTTTGTAATTTGATTAAGGGGAAAATTGGTTCTGACATGTTGGTTGAAGATGGGAATGTTGTGTTTTGAGTTGAAAAAGTGTTATGTTAGGTTCTAGAATTATTTATGATGAGTATGGAATGATGTATTCATGTTTTATATTGCAAAGGTGTTATTGGCAAATTTTTAAGGTTGTTTAAGAATTACTTTTGGTATGTGCGAGATTAAAAAAAATGATGTAGGCTCTGATACTATGTTAAAGTTTTAAAGAACAATGTAGTGTGATCTTATTTTTCATTTATTCAATTGTGATATACATTGGTCTTAATATATTTGTTTGGATTGTACGTGAAAAATATGAATAAAGAATTACAACTGTATATTCATTTTAAGTGATAAGAATTGAAAGATATAACAGTTGAGATTAGATTATATAAGATATGTTATCAATAAAAATATTATACACTTAAAATTTTATTTAGTATCTATTTGCATTTTAATATAAAAATTAATGACACTAAAGCCAACAAGTTATTAAAATAGTTTCTGAAATAGTTAAATAGTACCTGTATGTTAAGAAACTTGGTGCCAAAACATTAAATTCTTTATCAACAATCGGTTTAAGTTGATTAATTGGTTGGATTTGTATTTTTAATAGAAGTATAAGTAGCAAACATAAATAATTATTTGATTTTGAAAATGATTGTTAAAAAACACTATATAATTAGTATCTTATTGAATAACAACATTGTGCTAAAGTATTTTTAACTTAGACAATTACTAGTAATCGCTTTTTCAACCACATGCAAAGTGAAATTCCATGTTAATTTGTTCATCTTATTTATATACAATTAGTCAAACCTCTTATTTTAATAAATTATTGTTTAGTTTTATTATGGTTTTTGATTTTTTTGCTTTTATAATTAAATTTAGTGTGAATATTTGTTTTGTTGAATTTTTAATCTTTAATTGGTTTTCCCAATTTTCATAATTTATGAACAAAAATGACAATGGGTTGAATTTATCACTGACCCAGCCTAGCCCGAATCCCCCAGCTTGAGTTTGATCTAAAACTTGATCGAGTTTGAACTGTGTAATATGAATATTTTCAAAAAAATAATTTACTATGAATTAATAATAAAAATTATGAAAATATAATATAATTATTCATTACCTTAAATTTTATAATTAAATTTTAAATTAAAATTAAAAATAATTTTATATTTAATGATTATTATATGTTTTAAACTTAAAATATTTTAAAATACAGAGTTTTGAAATAGTTATTTAATGAAAATTTTAATATATAAATATTTAACATTACTTTTAATAATTAAAATATATAAAATAAATAGTAGTCTATAGATATTTTATTTTTTACTAATTAATTTTTATTTTAATAAAATATAAGAAATTTATATAAATTTATGTAATTAATCAAGTTATAAAATTATTTTATGTCTAAGTTTTATTTAATATTAAATTATTATTAGTAATAAAAGTGTGACTACATTAATATTAATAATTAAATAGATTTTTATTTTTACTTAAAAAGGTATAAACCAAAATCAAGAAACAAAAATTTAAAAATATACTAATAAAATATAAATAGAACCAAATAAAAATATATTTTCTATCTTTTTTGGTATACAGGGATCATTAATCACTATAAATATGACATCATCACTATGGAGTTCATCCTATTGAATTTTTCTGATTTTTTATTAAAAATAACAAACTAAGGGTTTAATTAACTGATACTAAAATTAAAAGACTAAATTGAATAACTTAAGAGTCAGTCCCCCCTCTTATATCCCCTTATCTAAACTCACCATCTGGCTTTCCTTTGCTCCAAGGATCTTGCTCTAGTATTTGAAACACTAAGACATAGACCATCTCAATGCCCCCCCACCCCACCACTATTAAAAAATGGATTCCTAAATAATAAAGAATCTTAATGAAAACTGATGGAACATTTATATTAGATCGGTAAGTAGTGAATGGAATTAACAAATCTAAACTAAAAGATTCATATTTACAAAAAAGACAATCCAACTCTTGCTCCCCAAATTAGCTTAAAAGGAATATGGAATCTAATAAAAGGCAACTACAATGACATCTTGGAAAATCTATAAGCATTAGATACTTCTAATGGAGACCTAAATGAACCTAATTATGTCATTCAAGTGTCTCCACACTATTAAAAAGAACCCCAAGCACCAGCTACTTATTCCCAAGATCTAAACTTGCATATGGTTAGTAGAGTAGATGTTACAAATGAAAAGCCAACCATCATTGTGAGCTTAGTTACTAACACAAACAAAAAAACCATAGAAAGGAAAGATAAAAAGAAGAAACATACATTCCCTTAATAAAAATGAACCATATTGTGTAAAATATGAGGGGTTTAAACAACCTAAATAAACAATAGGCCTTTAAGGATTTTTTTAGTCCTTAAGAGGCCTCATTTTGTTGGTTTTATTGAAATAAAAATATAAAAGGATCAGCTCAACAAAGGTCTTTGGTTTTTGGATAAGGTTTGGACCACCTTAAGTAACCATGATCATTATTACAATGGAAGAATCATTGTCTCACTAGATTCATAAGTCTTCTAGCTTTAAATATGGAAATGTTCAGATCATTTTCTTTACTATAAGGTATGTGCGCTCATCTTAAAACTCATATTGCCATTACTTTTAATTTCATAGGAAATAATTATGGGAATACTTAACTGTTTGGGAAAAAATATCTTTATACCATGAATTCTTGTTAGAGACTTTAATTACACCCTCTATGCTTATGAATTAGATGAACATAAATCCTACCCTAAGTTAAGGAATGTCGACTTGGCTAATTTGACAAGCAATTTAGGCTTAGATGACCTAAGATACATTACCAACTTATTCCCATAGAATAATATGCAATCTGGGAGGTATTTTGCCCAAAAGTTCTAAAAATTACCTAGGCTATCCTACTCGCAAGTATACGAGGTAGTTATAGTGATTACCCAAGGTCGTCTCCCACGGACGTGAAGTTGGTTAACTAAAATTAATTTTGAATTAAAAATAAAAGCAATGCAATCCTAAACACTCTATCTCAAATTGTCGAGGAAAAGACTTTAAAGCAAATCTCACAATTGAACAAAAAGGTAAACTGAATTGATCGAAAGCAAAAACAAGTAGAAATCAAAGAGGAAAACTCTTAAGAATTAATTTCACAAATTTAATCTCTTATGCATGATTAAGGGGAAATAATTGGACAATTGTCTTACCGAAATTAACAGTTTGGTCCTAAGATCAACTTGAATAATTAACTAATCTAACTTTCATATTCGACAAGTTATCACCTGAGTTAATAATGAAAACCCGACTATTAATTGCCACTTAGATTAATATATTTCTAATTCTTAACCTAAGTGTCTATAATTTATCGTTCCATATTAAACTTCTCATCTCGGTCTTTCATTTAATACCAAAATGATGCAAAGTTTGATCATGCTATCACATCCATTCAGTTTAGAAACTATAGCAAACATAAGACAACAACATAATCCCTCAATCATGCATATTTGACTAAAAAAGCTACATTAATCCTCAAGAAAAGATATCAACCCATCACATAATGTTGGACCCCAAATTTTTCTTAGAATTTAGTCTATTAATTTTGCAAGCATGAATAGAAATTAGATTTTTTTTTAAAATTAGAATTTGTTGGAGTTTAGTCATAAATATATTTTATCTACATGTGTTTGTATGAATTAAATAGAAATGTTAGAATTAAGTTAGTGTGTAATAGACATAAGAGAATAAAGGAACAAGTAGACATTAAATTAAATGTGGAAGGGTAAACTTGGAAGGACTAAAAGTGGTCTTAAATAAATAAGAAAAGAAATAAGAAAGAGGAAGTGAAGAGTGCATGAAGCGTGTTGGAGAAGCTAGGAAGAAAGAAAAGAAAAACGTAGAAGGAACTAGAAGAAAAGAAGGAGAAAACAAACCAGAAAAAGGAAGAAGGAAAGAAAGAAAAAGGAGAAAGAAGAAGAAGGAATAGGATTCAGCTGAGCTTTAGGTAACCTTCAACTTTTCTTCTTGCCTTGGTAGAAAAAGGAACTAGAGAAAATGAGTTTCTTGTGCTGGAAATAACAGGGGAAAGGAGAGGACCAAAAAAACCCTTTTTGATTTTTATGGGCTTTCAACTAGATCTTAGTTATTCTAGCCTAGATAAACCATAGGTGGACTAAGTCTAAACTCAATTTTGATTATTAAAGCTTTATGGATTTTCTATTTGTATATTTGTTTGAATGAAAATTTGGTTGTTTGAAGGAAACCAAGAAAATCCAAGGCAAGAGCAAGAGGAAAGGCAAACTTGAGTTTGGATTTACAATCAATTAGGTAGGTAATATGTTTATAGTTATTGTGGATGATGGGCTGATTTCTTGCTTGCTTGTATGTTAAATTGCTTGACTTTGAATTATTGCGATTATTAAAAAATGCACTATAACTTATTATGATATTATGCCTTGAAAGATGTTACTGCTTTTGGTATTAATGAAAAGGGGAAAAAGCACAAGAAGCATGGAAGTATGAATATGTGATGAAATAATTGAGCATTGAAATTTGCCTGTGTTTGGGTAAGAGAGATACCGTTTCGTTCATCACGTGCACGTTAACTTAAAGCCTTCTCCTGGTTGCCCGCTTGTGTTGGGCCCCGAAATTTTTTTTATTTTAGTAAGCATGATTTGAATCAATTTTGTGGTATTGTTAGATAAATCTTTTAATTGGAGTTAATTATTATGTCAAGTTTTGGAGGATTTAATTCATGGATTGATGGAATTAAAGTGTTGATGTTGTAAGATGCATAAGGATATTTTT
>JANQAP020713018.1:0-12984 GCA_026874005.2 Erythroxylum coriaceum | reverse complement strand
AAGAATTATTTGAAGAAGATCTTACGGTGATTTAACATGCAAGATTGTAAGTCAATTTATACCCCTCTTCCTGTTAATTTCAAGTTATTCTCAAGTATGAGTCCTAGCAATGAAGAAGAGAGGATGGAGATGTCTCAAGTACCGTATGCATCAGCATTGGGAAGCTTAATGTTCGCTATGATTTGTACAAGACTAGACATTGCGCATGCAGTGGGAGTGGTTAGTCCATACATGATGAATCTTGGTCGAGAACATTGGAATACAGTTAAGAGAATTCTCAGATATATCAAGGGAACCTCAAATGTTGCATTATGCTATGGAGGATCGAATTTTATTGGCAGAGGATATGTTGATGTTGATTATACAGGTGATCTTGATAAAATTAAATCCACTACAGGATATGTGTTTACACTAGCTAGAGGAGTTGTGAGATGGATTTCAAAACTACAGTTAGTTGTGGCTATGTCAACAACATAAGCATAATATGTAGTAGCTACATAAGCCAGTAAAGAAGCAGTGTGGTTGAAGATGTTGTTGGAAGAACTTGGGTATAAACAAGAGAATATTACTTTGTTTTGTGATAACTAAAGTACTTTGCATCTTACAAGGAATCCAACATTTCATTCAAAAACAAAACAAATTTGAGTTCAATACCACTTCATTTGTGAAAAAGTGGAAAAAGGAACGGTGGATATTCAAAAAATTCATACCATGGATAACCTGACAGATTTTATGACAAAAGCAATCAACGCTGATAAGTTTTTGTGGTGTCGATCCTCGTGTGGACTGACAGAGACATCAACAACATGAAGTGGCAAGGTGGAAAGAATAGTGTGAAGATCTGATTGACTCTTAATCAAATCTTCAAGTGGGAGAATTGTCAACAATTGTGACTGCCCACAATTGTTGTCAAAAATTGTGGTTGGTAAGCACCGAATGCCTACAATTTATGTCAACAATTGTGGCTGCCCACAATTATTGTAAGGAACTCTTGCCTATAAAAAGGTAAGAATAGCATAAGGAAATTAGCAGAGCATAACAGAGAGACGTGAGGTGAGAGAAAAAAAAGAGAGACAAAAACATTCTATATATTTTTGTGGGTGTAGTTTTCTCCTTGTAATTCTCTAATTTTCTCAGTAGGAAAATTCTTCTATCCTTGCCCATGGTTTTTACCTTGATTTAGGAGTTTTCCACGTAAAATCTGTGTGTTTATTACTATTCTTTTAGTCTTATTTAGTTGTGAACCTGCTCTAATCTGGTTAATTTGTGCAATAGATTTTGAGTGTGGTTAGTACATTCTGATATGATAATGGGCCGCGTGTGGTGATGCTTTAAATCTGGTGAGAGAATTACAAGAAATTTGTGATGCCATTGTATCTTTCTTTAGCTCTATCTCTCTTAGCACTGAACTCTTTTAACTTGTTGTCCTTTTCCTTTTCTCAGTTGCCTTCTAGTTGGCACTCTTTTTTGCCATTCCCTCCCTTTCCTTTACTAGTGCCAAAGGTTCAGGCTCAGACCTTGGCCGTCCATCCTCCTCTCTCTTTGTTTTCCTTCTTATTCAACTTCTCTTTCCTCTTTGTCTTCAACCTCCAAGGTTCTAGTCCTTTCTAAAGGAAGGTACCTTCTTGGCCCCTAGCTATTTTCCTCCTATCATTGTAATACGTAACATGAACCTTAGTTATGTATTTCGGATCAAACATGTAAGGGAAATAACAAAGAATTGCAGAAAATACCTGATTTCTGTTCTATAACTTCAAACAAGTTTTTTGAAGCCAAAAGAGCGCGAATCCACTAACACCTTCACTGGATCTACTCACCAGAATGCGTTAAAGCCTTTTTGTAGTTTTCTGTATACGTGAACCTCTGAATGAGCCAGAGTATTCGTACGTTCATGATTTACTATAGCAGCTACAAGAGACCTTAACTTTCTGTATATAGTATCCATATCAGGCCTCCCCATCACAGGCTCAATATAGGTCCGATCTATACTGATTGAGGTCCATTTTCCTCCAGAATTTCGGCCCATTAATTTAGATCCTTTATTAGACCACTTTATTATCTTTATCTAGATTAAATTTACGTAACTTAATCGATAAGTTATTAAAACTGTTAAAATAGAATTAATTGTTGTCCACCAAATTGAAAAATATCTAACATGCTCCCCCTTGGACAATATCAATTGCGTTATTGACTAAAGTTTAAAACTAGTTCAAAAATACCATTAAGTCAAGCTTCCTTCTAAACTTCGACCCATTAATTTAGATCCTTTATTAGACCACTTTATTATCTTTATCCGGATTAAATTTACGTAACTTAATCGATAAGTTATTAAAACTGTTAAAATACAATTAATTGTTGTCCACCAAATGGGAAAATATCTAACATGCTCCCCCTTGGACAATAATCAATCGCGTTATTGACTAAAGTTTAAAACTAGTTTAAAAATATGGTTAAGTCACGCTACTGTATGGTCGATCAGGTTTAAAAATAAAAAACATTTGATCTAAAGATAATGAAAGTCCTTCATTTCGTCCCGCAAGGCTTTCGATACCAAAAGATATCAAACACATGTGTCATGTGTAACACAAGTCCAATATAATCACGCATATCTAATACCTCACTATAATGAATGAGAAAATGGAGTGTGAGAAACAAGGATAATACTTGTATGTTCTAATATGCATCATCTTTCTGTTTGTAGGTCTCGATTTCTCTAAACTTTATGCTAAACTGCATATGTGAAACTGTATAAGAGAAATCTTGTTTTCTCCTACCAAATGCTAAATAGCATTAGAGAAAACCTTTGTCTTCTCTCATTGAATGCTAAACTGCATTCGAGAACCTTTATAGGATTAAACAACTTATATCTCCCCATGTCATATCAAATCCATAGATATACGTGTTACTCTGTATGTGTCCTAATGACATAGACCCAAGGTCAACCTATATATATTCCTAATGACCTTTAAAATGCTTAAGATTGACACAGACCTTAAGACTTTTACATATATTATGTCAATGTATGATAACACGTGTTACTGAGGATAATAAAAGATGATCATCTTTATTAATAAAAATTATATTGTTATAATATATCAAAATGTATTAACATATAAGAAGTAAACATAATGATCTTTAACTAATATTGTTTAAGGACTTTAATACACCTATACTAAATACATGTCTTTCAATCATAAGTGGGCGAAGTCCTTTAGTCAAAAGATCAGCTAACATTTCCTTAGTCTGCAAATGCTCCACCTTAATGTCACCTTTCTATATCAACTTCTTTATCGTCAAATACTTGACTTACAAATGCTTAGACCCTGTGATATTCTTATTATTGTTACTAAACAACATAGCATCAAGATTATCACAATATAACCGAATGAGTCTAGCCACTGTATCAACCACAAATAACTCAGAAAATCAAGTTTTTGAGCTAAACGCTTGTGAAGCAATCCCATAGTATGCTACAAACTCAGCATATATAGTCGAGGAAGTCACTAGTGTCTGGTTGATACTCTTCCACAATACTACACCATCTACCAACATAAAAGTGTAACCTGAAGTGAACTTTCTATTATCCAGACACATAGCAAAATTTGAATCTGTATACCGCACGAGGTTTAGTTTGTCTACCCTTCTGTATGTCAACATAGAATTCTTGGTTCCTTTTAAGTATCTTAACACTCTCTTGATTGTATTCCAGTGGTCTATCCCTGGATTAACCAGATATTGACCCAGCAGTCCAATAGTAAATGTAATGTCTGGCCTAGTGCACACCTGGGCATACATTAGGCTACCAATCGCACTAGAATACGGAACATTCCTCATGTCCTCTCTTTCTACTTCATTCTTTGGACACTTTGCCAAAGATAATCTCTCACCATGAGAGATAGGTGCTACAACAAGTTTATAGTCAGCTATATTAAACCTTTGTAACACTCGCCTAATGTACATACTTTGCGAGAGGCCTAATGAGTGTTGAGATTTGTCCCGATGAATCTGCATACCTAAGACAAAAGATGTTTCACTAAGATCCTTCTGTCAAAATGCTTGACCAAAAGTTTCTAAACCTCATACAATATGGTCAAGTCATTCAAATTGAGAAATACATCATCCATATACAACAATAGGAAGATAACTTTGCTCCACCTGAGCTTATAGTATAAACATCTTTCAACTTTGTTTTCCATGAAGCCGAAATAGGTCAAAACCTCATCAAACTTTAGGTACCACTATCTGTAAGCTTGTTTTAAACCGTATATCAATTTTATCAATTTACAAACCTTGTCAGTCCCTTCTTGATCCTGAAACACTTCAGGTTGCAATTTTGACATCCATCTAATGTAGCTCCGTGTCATAATGAGCCACTATTGCCGTAATCACTTTGAATGCATCCTTAGAGGATACGGGAGAGAAGGTAATATTAAATTCAACATTTTCTCTCTTAGTGAACCCTCTGGCAACTAACCGAGCCTTAAATCGCTCCCTGAGTGTCCTTCATGGTTTTAAACAGTCATTTACAACTAATAGGTTTGCATTGTTGAGGCAAATCAACTACCTCCCATACCTTATTATGCTTCATGGATTGCAATTCATCCTTCATTGCATCCCACCACAAATTTACATAGGGTCCAGAAACAGTTTCTATAAAAATAATTGGATCCATAATATGTCCAATATCATAGTATTGTTTACCCAAATAGACCATATAATTAGATGAAATAGTAGGTTATCTGACTTTAGTGGATCTTCGTAACTACATTGGTTCTTGTACCCTAAGAACCTCATTTTGTTCAGATAGTTCCTATTCTTGTATAGGAATGGTACTCATACCTTGATCTGGAAGACCTGACTGTATAAGTGGTGGATATGATATAATTGTAGTATCTGTCCTGCTATCATCTAAAGGGTGAGAGGACCCACCCTCATCAAATACATCCTATTCTAGAAACATTACTTTTTTTTATTCCATTATTCTAGCCCCTCCTTCACTATAGTAGAATCTATAGCGTTTAGAATGGTCGGGATATCCAATTAAGTAGCAACAAGTTGAACGAGCCTGCAATTTACTTTCATAAGGATTAAACAACCGTACCTTAGCAGGGCAGTCCCATACACAAATGTGTGAAAAGTTGGGCTTCCACCCTTTTTAGATAATTAGGTAGGTTAGTCCTGCTTTGCATTGACCTCATCACGTTCTTTAAGGTACGGTTATGCCTTTCGGCCACACCATTTTTCTCAAACTACTCGATATAGTGACCTGAGTTACTATGTTAACTGATTCCACATATCTAGCAAACGGACCTTTTTCTTGTCCTGAAACACCATGTTTGCCACAATACTCTCCTCCACGGTTAGATCTGACAATCTTTATGAATTTTTTCTATTGGTTCTCAACCTTAGTCTTATAGATCTTGAATTTATCAAGAACTTCAGACTTTTTTTACGAAGAACACATATCTATAATAGGAATAATTATCATTAAATGTCATAAAATACTTAGAATTGTATAAGATAACTGTATAAGGTCTACATATGTTTATATAGATGAGGTCCAGTAATCCAAAAGCATGAGTTAACTTTGTTTTCTTTATTTTGGTCAACTTACCTCTGCAACAGTCAACACATGTTTCCAGATCATCAAAATCTAGAGATGAGAGAATTTTATCCTTTATCAATCTCTCAACCCTATATCTAAAAATTTGGCCTGACCTTTATGTTACAACATGTATGACTATCCTTTATTAGGGCTCTCTTATTTATGACCTGTTCGGCAAAATATAAAGAAGCATATATCTTATTCGGGATAAGACACATTTTATATAAACCATATGACAAGAAAGCTGTACCAATATGTTTTGTATTAAATGACAACTGTACAACATAAGCATTAATTACAAAACTTTAACCTTCTTTGTCCAAAATTGATATAAAGATCAAATATAAAATGTGTCATGTAAAACCAAAATGAACATTGCAGCAAGGTTCAAACATACATTTCCTATAGATATTACATTCACTTCTTCACTGTTGCCAACCATTAGCTTCTCCTTCTCTTTAGTTGGCTTTCTCCTAGATATGAATCTCTACATCATGGAGGCAAATCGATTAGATGTTCCACTATCTAGCCATCAAGAACTTGATGTGGTTATCAATTATTTTTTTGAGTTGTTTAAAAATGGGGCCAAAAATCAAAAATTGGTTTCGGGGAAAGCCAAAAGGCAGTTCAGTTTCCATTCCCCAAATTGTTCAAAAACAAAAAGAATTTTTTTGTCCTTTATTTTTCATTCAATCTTTATGAAGATGAAGAAATTTTAGCTTCGATCTGTGCCAAGGTTTTAGATGAAAAGTTAACTGTTTTCATTTTTCCTTTCATGCCTTATACCTTTGGCAATCCTACCTTTTATATCCCTTATTTTATTGAAGAAACACCTCATTTTCTTTATATCCATAGGACCTTTGCCAGAACTAGATTGGCTAGCACTAGTATATGGAAAAGATTTAGATTTTCTACCTTTGAACTTAGCGGGCTTCACCTTTTCCTTCCCTTTGGTTACTTTCAGGGCTAAGGAGCAGCATTCTTGAGTTTCTCCTCCTCAGCAAGACAATGGGCAATTAAAGTATTGAAGTCCTATTCCTCATCTTGCGAGTAATATGTCATCACCAGATTATCAAACTCTGAAGGGAGTATGCTCAGAGCCTAGTGAACTATATAGACATCAGGAAGAGGAATATTTAGCACCGTCAACATGGTGGAGATGGACCATCCTAATTATGTATTCCCTCACTCTCCTTTCTTCAGTATACCTCAAAAAGATCCTTCATTAAGATACTTCTCTCTTCATTGGTAGAGATCTTATACGTCTAGGAGACATTTTCTAGGAATTCCTTTACTGTATCTACCTCTGAAAATCTACTCAACAAAAGGTCCAAAATGGATCTCTTAATGGTCATGCAACATAATATGTTTTATCGATCCCAGGTTGTATATTCTTCTTTATCAGCTTTAGTTGATGGATGTAGGTAGGGATGGTCTGTCCCTATGTATGGCCAAATTAATATTTGCTGTCTCTATTACAATCTCTACATCCTCTTTCCACTGCTCAAAATTGGAACCAGTTAACGTTTCAATAGTGGCACTGATATTGTTGACAGAAAAGGTGATTGCAAAACGACAATGTAACAATCAGCACAAATGTAGGATAACATCGATACTCAAAGCCTTAAAATAGTATCTATACCAAGAATCTGACTACATATGTTATAAAACACCTGTAGGTTCAATACATAATATATGCAACCAGAGCTCCACATAAAAGCGATTAGAGTACACTCCATCAACCCTTATGACACTACCACCTGTGGGCGAATAGATTATTCAAACAATGGCTTCCTCCATCTAATGCCTTTATGCTCATCTCAACATCCTATATAAGGCTAACATCTGTGGACAGAATAACTGGACATAAGACCATGGATATCCCCCAACATGCAAGCAGAATAATTCAAAATACTAACTCAAAAGAGCACTGTAGTGACTACATTCTTATCAATACCCAAAAGGTCCATAAACACATGGGATACACCTATATGTTATCTTCTCATTCTTTATGGGTATACAATATGTGACAATGTACCATTAATAAATGCAAAAACCGAATGCACAGTCTAATTATCACATACTAGTGTTAAAAACATTATCAATTAACTTTATTTGAGACTTTCGTCATGAAAAATCTCAATTATAGCACTATCGTGTGTTACCGAACAGTGACCCTACCACACGAGATATGAAAACCTCAAGTATCTTACTCATGTCAAGTTCATAGTAAAAAAATTCACTAAAAAATAGCTTTAGAAAGTTGTATTTCCTTTTTTTGGAGTGAAATTACCAATGTAATAAATCTAGAAAATTAAAAAACTCACTTATGAATTTTCCAGATCAGAAAACTAATCCAAAATAACCTGGGGCAACCTTATGGGGATTCTAAAATTTTTGAGTTTCTTTTGAAATACTGTAGAACTGACATCAGCAACACATTTGCCGCTGACATCATCCACCTCGTCTGCTACTGATGTCAGCAATGCTGGTGCTGAAGGGCACGTGTAGACCACGTGTTGACATTAGACACGTGTCATGCACACATTATGACGTGTAGACGCTCCTGCCAATGCTAGCGTGTGTGCCGCGTGTGCCTGACATATTTTGCACCCTCTCCAAAAAAAGGTGATTTTTAGCAAGATTCGTGTAGATTTTTCACCTCCTAGGGTTGTTTTCAACCCATTTTTCAACGCTAACTATATTTAACATACATTCAAGCATCAATACGTAAGAAAAAATAGAAAAACAAAACTTTATTCTCTGAAAACCTTATAGAGAAAAATAAAAAATCCTTCATTTTTAACCACCTGATCACGTAACTACTCTGATATCATATGTAGCTGATAAGTTCTTATCTTGATATATTATTTGATATTATCTCCTTTGTTTTGGATTTATTTTGGTGCTTAAATAGAAAAATGAATTTTTGTTTTGTTTTAAGATATGAAAAATGGAGATTGCATCAAATTGGGACTCTATTAATAATAATCATGAATTTTGGATGAAGCTAAGAGATTGCTGTAATAGATAAGGCTAATCACTTAAAGGTTGGAGTTTAACTGGGAAACTTTTTTCTATCCCTATTATGTAGGAATTTCAATTTGAATTTGTTTTAGATAGACATGTTTGCAAGGTAGAATTAGATTAGGATTAGATCAGGAAAATCCTATAAAAGTGACATTCCTCACAATAAAAAAGTTCTCTTCTTACTTTTCTCAAAATTCTTTATCTTTCTTCTACTTTTGTTATTGGAGCAAAAGCCATATGTGGCTAAACTCAATTATTCTAATTCAAGGGGATTTGATATTCTAGTTGTAACTTTGTGAGGTTTTATGTTCTAAGCCTTTTATTCACGTTTTAATTCAAGTATTTCTTGTTTTGAGTTCTCATATTTCGTAAGTGATTAATATTAGTTAATCTAACAATTTAATTTAATATTGATTATTCAATCGCTATCCATAAATTCAATGATTCGTAATTGTCGTGAAGGATTGGTACAAGTAGCAAATAGGTTACTTATGAAATTGCATATTTAACCTATGATAAACAAGAAAACTAAGTTGAATAATTGCAGCTATCTTGATTATTTAATTTAGGGTTAGTCTTTTTCACTAAGCTTACTGCTATCATTTATTTGATACGGAATGCTATCATACCCAATCAATAGATGATAAGTTTTAGTTTGACTGCTAAGTTTGAACCAATTAATTTAGGAAAGTATTAGACTTATTATGGCTATCTTAATATGTTTCAGACTAACTACTTGAATTGTGAAAAATATTCTTTTTAAATCAATGATCAATGTTATAATTAAATGAGATCTTTCCCTTGAATCGAAGTTTGGTAATCTTAACTTTGTCACTTTTATATTTAGTTGATTTAATTTAATTCTTATTAATTTTAATTAATCCAAACCCCCTATTTAATTTTATTACTTGAAATTAAGAAACTAAAGTTTAGTTCTCTATGGATTCGACCTAGTTCCACGTCTACTACAAAAAGTTTGGAGAATCAGAATTATTTTGGGGGCTTAGACAACCAAACCAAAATTTGGCAACTATTTCAAGTTTCCTAGTTTTTTTGCTTCTTTATTTTATAGTTACTGATAACCTCTTATCTTGTATGACTCATGCCTATCTGATAGGTAAATTGCAATATAATCTAGAAATTTAGAGGACAATGTGTTGTTTGAGAGAAGACGTGAAAGTTAAAGTAGATTTAACAATTAATGAAGACTCCAATTTTTAAGAAGCGAATGAAAATATAGCAAATCGCAACCCTAGAACGTTGAGGGAGTTAGCAGCATTGAATTAGAATCAACAACCTTTATACATTCAAGTTTTAGATGTTGAGGTTGATTTCGAATTGAAATTTAGTTTGATTCACTTACTGCCTATTTTTCATGGTCTTACAGGTGAAGATCTGCATAAACAATTGAAGGAATTTCACGTTGTCTGCTCTGGAATGAAGCCATATGAGGTGACAGAAGAATAAATTAATCTCAGGGCCTTCCTGTTCTCATTGAAAGATAATGCAAATGATTGGCTGTATTATCTTCCCCCCGATTCAATGACAACACGGATTGAGTTGAAATGAATATTTTTAGAGAAGTTCTTTCTTGCATCACAATTAGCGAATATCAGAAAGGAGATATGTGGGATTGGAAAATTACGAGAGAAACATTATATGAATATTGGGAAAGGTTTAAAGAGTTATGTGCCAGTTGTCCACATCATCAAATTCCTGATCATTTTCTAATTCAATACTTTTATGAAAGACTATTACCAATGGATCGAAGTATGGTTGATGCAGCTAGTAGAGGAGCTTTGGTAAATAAAACACTTGAGGTGGCCAGACAATTGATATCAATTATGACTGAAAATTTTCAACAGTTTGGGATAAGGATAGATGGAGTTGTTAAGCATGTGAATGAGGTAAGTATCATGCACCTTGAGGATAAAATTTTAAATTTAACTACTCTAGTTCGTTAATTGCCTGTCGATCAATTGCAATCTGCAAGAGTGTATGGAATATGCTCATTCTCTGGATATCCTATGGATATGTGCACTATATTGTAACAAGACTTTCTTCAAGAAGCTAATACGATAGGGAGATTTTTTGGCCAACCTCAATGAAAATATGACCCATATTCCAACCATTACAATCCAGGATGAAGGGATCATCTAAAATTGAGTTATGCAAATGAAGGAGGCCAACAACAATATCGACCTCATAAGTTTAAACAACCACAAGTCCCTACATATGCTCATCCTCAATCTTCAAATTCTAGTATGTCTTTAGATGAAATTGTTAAGGCACTTGCTAATAATACTCAACAATTTTAACAGGAAATAAGAGCAAGCCTTCAAAACTTAGGAAATCATATCATTCAATTAGCCACCTCAGTAAGTAAATTGAAAGTGCAATCATCAAGAAAAGTACCTTCCCAAATGATGGTAAATCCTAAGAAGAATGTGAGTGAAATGACTTTGAGAAGTGGTAAGGAAATTCAATATGGAACTTCTTTACCAATGGAGGAAGAAAAGCACGATGATAGAGAAAAGAAGGAAGAACTTCCAATTGTCTATCATATAGATATTGTGAATTCATTTGTGCAGGATATGTTTAATGAAGGAATTAATAAAGATGTGTTGGAGTTTAAGGCCAAATCAGAAGTGAATGAGCAAATTGATAAAACTTGTGAAATTGTACAATCGTTATCAACAATGCAAATAGATTTAAAAACTTCGAATGCTGAACTTACTATAAATCACAAGAAAATTCTACCTTCTATTTTGTAGGCTCCAAAGATTAAATTGAAGGCCTTACCTGATCACCTAAAATATGTCTATTTGGGTGACAGAGAGTCATTACTTGCGATCATTTGAAAAAGATTGACTAAAGAGCAAGAGGAAAAATTGGTGACACTACTTAAAAATACAAAACTACAATTGGATGGACTTTAGCAGACATAAAAGGCATCAGTCCGACAATTTACATGCACAGGATTCTTTTAGATGAGAATGCTAAACTAAACCCCAAAGAAGACTTAATCCAACAATGAAAGATATGGTAATGAAAGAGATTTTAAAACTTTTGGATACAGGTATAAGCTATCCAATCTCAGACAGAGAATGAGTAAGTCCAGTGCTTGTTGTGCCTAAGAAAACTGGTATGACCGTGATAAGAAACCAGAATGATGAGTTGGTACCAATGAGGGTACATAATGGGTGGCGAATGTGTATAGACTTTAGAAAGCTTGACTTAGCTATTAGAAAGGACCATTTTCCATTACCCTTTGTGGATCAAACGTTAGAAAGACTTATAGGTAAATCATGTTTTTGCTTTTTGGATGGTTTTTTAGGTTACTATCAAATAGCAATTGCTCAAGAAGATCGAGAAAAGACTACATTCACTTGTCCCTTTGGAATATATGCTTTTAGACGAATGCCATTCGGTCTCTGTAATGCTCCAGGTACATTCTAAAGATGCATAATGAGTATATTTTATGAGTATATTAAGAATTGCATTAAAGTATTCATGGATGATTTCTATTTTTATAGAGATTCATTTGATGATTGTTTAAATCACTTATCTAAGGTTCTTAAAAGATGAATTGAAACTAATTTGGTGTTAAATTATGAAAAATTTCACTTTATGGTAGATCAAGGCATTGTTTTAGGAAATGTGATTTCATCCCTGAAGATCCCAATTTGGTGGATGAATGATGGCGTCTTTGTTAACAGTGCCTTGAGTTTATCAAAAGGTTCCTTGCAATCTTTCCCAAAGTCAAATGCAAAGGTATTGCAATCTTGGAAAAATCTTCAATGAACCTGTAGTAAAATCCTGCATATCCAAGAAAAGATTGAACTTCTCTAACATTTGTAGGGTAAGGTAAGTTCACAATTAAATCCACTTTTTCGAGAACATTGGATGTTGCGTAGTGAAATTATTCTACAATTGAGAAAGAGTTTTCAGCAAGTGTTTTTGCTTTAGATAAATTTAGATTTTATTTGCTTGGCTCTAAAGTTATTGTGTACTCTAATCATATGGCATTGAAATATATTTTGGCAAAGAAGGAGTCTAAACCGGGGCTAATACGATGGATTCTGCTACTTTAAGAGTTTGATTTGACAATAACGGATTAGAAAGGTGTAGAAGATTTAGTAGTAGATCATTTGAGTAGGTTGGTAAAAGATGAACATATTTTACCTATTTTTGAAACTTTATCTGATGAGCAATTGTTCTAAACCAAAAGTATGGTTCCATGGTACACTGACTTTGTTAATTATTTAGTTACTAGAACTTTACCTTATTACATTAGTAAGTTTAGGAAGGAAAAGATAAGAAATGAGGCAAAATATTATGTGTGGGAT
>JANQAP020712805.1:0-12985 GCA_026874005.2 Erythroxylum coriaceum | reverse complement strand
TTACAAAACTGTAACTGAAGAAGATAAAGTTACATGTAAATACACTTGCTTTTCAGGGCACTATATTTACATAACTCCAACATGTGCCCTTTTAAAATTAAGACACCTAGCAACTTATGTGTTAAGCTCTTGCAGGGAAGTTTCTATGGCCCTCATTCTTGCTCTCCACCAAATTAGTCACCCTCTCCTTGCTCTAAATTTTGTCTCAATTTTATGCATTAACACTCTAAACTCTTTACCAAATAATGCATCTAAAAAGCTACCTCATGCTATCTTCTATGCTGTTGTCTTTTTGGTGCTAAGAGCATCCTAATTTCACCTTAATCTTAGAATTGTGTTGGTTGCATGAAGGGCTAGATTAGTTTGTTCTTTGAAGTAGGAATTTGAAGTTAAATAGTTAAGGGAATTCTAAACTTGATAGCATGCTTTAATACAAGTTTTATGACAATTGAATTAGCATAAAATATGAATTATGATGTTGATAATTGAGTGCTCATAAAATAATTCTTGTTTGACATATTCTATTTTGGTTTTGATGTATGAAAGATAATGAGTTGTTAGTTGTTTACGAATGACTTTTGAATTGGGTTTGGACATGAATTTAATAAGGGATTAAAGTATGGATAAGGTAGAATTGAAGTGAAATTGATGGTATTTGGAGAAGATGTTTTAAAGGTAGATTTGAAGTGAAATTGATGGTCTTTGGTGAAGATGTTTTAACTTTGGTATAAAGATGTCAAAATCTAAAAAATTACGAAAAAAGGGGAGGCCATGATTGTGGCACTCACCCCACAACAGTGGGCAGAAGCATTGACTTCTGTCATGATCGTGGGAGGGTACCCATGATCGTGGGCAGGGCTTTTATATTGTAATTTCTGATTTGTGTTACAGTTGAACCAATTAAAGATAAGGTATTTAACAATGATGTATTTAGACTTGATTAAGGTTTAAAATGAACCTAGGTGATGTTAGATTAATTGAGTAAAAGTTAATTTGGTTATGGATTGTTAATTGAGGTAATTACTTAAAGAATGTGTGGATAGTGAATAATGTGTCTAATGTTGAAATGTATGGTGTGTTTAAGGATGGATGTGTCCATATGAATACAAATGTGTTTCAAAGGGTTTATATGATGTGAATTGACTGTGATTGTTTATGAATTGGAAATTTGTGTAATTATATGTAATGTGCAAATACAAAACACATTTATATTACAAATGTTTATGCTCATAAGGCATGTTCAGTTTGATTGAAAGTGCATATATATGTTCAATTTGAGGAAAGTGGAATAAAGATGCACTACATCTTTTGTATGTGATTCTAAAACCTAAAATAGTTTGTTTTAAAGTTGTAAAGTCCTAGTCATGGGTAATCAGGCATGACTAGAAGGGTCTACAGTTACTCCTGTGACACTTTAGTGTCTCCTAATATTGACACTTCGGTGTCTTCTGTTACTGAGACATAAGTCTCTCCTATTCTGCGATACCATTCATAAGTATCTCCTATTCTGGTCCCATTACCCACTTTTGTAAAAAATTAGCAGGCCAACTTGTTTTGTGTTCTAATATATGTTCAATTCTGATATAAGCTAAGTTCAGTTCTGATACAACTAAATTTTGTTCTTATATAATCAAGTTCTATTATGATATTTAAAGTTCTATTTTGTTATTATGATATTTTATCCGAATACTTGTAAGTTTTGTTCTGAAGCAAGTATATCCTATTATGATATGTTATATTCTATTCGAATGCAAATAATATTAGATTATTATTTAATTTGAACAATTAAATGTTGCATATGATTTAGCATGATTTAGTGCATGTGAATGCTAGACAATTGTTAGAAACAGCCGTTAAATTATATCTTGTTTAGTTATTCCCCACTAAGCTATATGCTTAGCATGCTGGTTTTGCCTTCGTGTTGGTTCAGATAAGAAGATCTAAGTTTGGGACAACCGTAGTGGCTAAAGAAGGATGTGTTTTGTTTTAGAATATCTATATTAGTGTTTAAGTTTAAGTTATATCTCAATGTAATAAGTCATGTTGTATTTTATGTTTTGTTTAATACTTTGTAATAACCTTAATGCAAGATGAATTTTGAACTTATGGCATGTATTTAAAATAGTACAATATGTTTGATATGTTTTGTTTACAACATCTAATGATATGAAATGCATGTTTGCTTGAGTTTCTGGAAGTGTTTGGATTGTTTGGTATGTTTTAATTCTATTTTATGTGGCATTTGCATATCCTCCTAGGGGGTATATGGGTGTTACATCATTTGGTATCATATCATGGTTTAGGTGATTCTGGTTTAACCAGTTCTTAACTATTGCTTATACTCGGATATAAGAGTTGTGTTTGGCTTAATGTGGGTTGCCCCATATTTTGGTTTTAGATTTAAGTATGGAAAGATCTCATAAAGCCATTGACAAGGTTACGAAGAGTAATAATCCTGTGCGATCTTATCCATCTATATAGGGACCCTTTGTGGTCAATCGAGGTGCAGCTGAAGTGCCACCTCCTCCACCTCCAGCTCAGGGCGAGGCTTTGGTTAAGCTGTCGAAGATATGATGATGTTATTATATCGTATGTCCACACCTAAAGCTCCGATTGATCAATTACAGAAGAATGAAGCTAAGGAATTTACTGAAACCTCTCTAGAGGAGTCTGAATAGGCAAACTTTCGGCTAGAAAAAGTGAAGACGGTATTAGATGAAATTAGTTGCCCACCTAAACGGATGGTGCACTGTGTTGTCTCCCTTCTTCAAGGAGCAGTCTATGAATGGTGGAGATTCTGGTGCTCCGGAGTGCCCTCGTTGCTCTAAACATCGTTGGGGTGCTTGTCATAGAGCTACGAGTGCATTTTATCGATGTGGTAGCACTGAGCATTTGATAGCAAATTGTCCTATCAGACAGCCTCAGACATCAGAAACTAGTAAAGAGGTTTCTTATGCATCTGCTGGAAATAGAGGATGCGGTAAAGGTCGTGGAGGATTTAGACAGATTAGACCTAATCCAAGTACTATATTAGAAACTATTGATAGTCTTACTTTGCCATCTGCTACAACTCAAGTTTACGTTTTGAAAGCTCGTGAGAATCAGGATGCATCTAAAGTCATTGCAAGTACTATTTTTCTCTTTAATTTTGAAATGTACGCTTTGATTGATCCTGGATCCACTCATTCTTATATCTGTGTTGAAGAAATTTATGATAAAGTGATGCTTGTAGATCAGTTAGAGTATGATATTCATGTGACTAGTCTTCTGGGTAATAGTGTGTTAGTTAATCAAGTTTATAGAAACTATCCTATTATGATCCAACGAAATGAATATGTAGCAGATCTGATTAGATCACCTTTTTATGAATTTGATTTGATTTTAGCTGTGGATTGGTTATCCAAACATCAGGCAGTGGTTCACTGTAGTGCTAAGACAGTTATGCTAATCAAACCTGATCAATCTGAAATAGTAATGCATGGCATCTGCACTGATTCTCTAGCTAATGTGGTATCTGCTATGCAAACTTGAAAGTTCCTTAGGAAGGGGTGTGAAGCTTATCTAGCTTTTGTGATTGATTTTAAGAAAGAGAGTGTTAAACTGTATGATATTCTAGTGGTGAGTGAATTTCCATATGTGTTTCCTAAAGAGCTATTCGGACTCCCTCTTGAAAGGGAAGTAAAGTTATCTATTAAAGTTATGCATGACACTGCTCCTATATCCAGAGCACTGTACGGGATGGCTCCTACTAAATTAAAGGAGTTAAAGGTTTAGTTGCAAGAGCTATTGGAAAAGGGGTTCATTCGACCTAGTGTCTCACCCTAGGGAGCAACAATATTTTTTGTTAAGAAGAAAGATGGTACTCTTCGGATGTTCATTGATTACAGGCAATTGAACAAGGTAACCGTGAAGAATAAGTATCGTTGCCAAGGATAGAAGATATGTTTGATCAATTGAAATATGCAAGAGTATTTTCAAAGATAGATTTGTGATCAGGATACTATCAACTTCGGGTAAAGGATTTGAATGTTTCGAGGACTGCATTAAGGACCCGTTAAGGACATTATGAATTCTTGGTAACGCCGTTCGAGTAAACTAATGCTCCAATATGATGAATAGAGTGTTTAGGCCCTAGTTAGACCAGTTTGTAGTGGTGTTTACAGATGATATCCTGGTCTATTTCAAGAATAAGCATGATCATGTTGGACATCTACGGGTTGTGTTATAAACCCTAAGGGAAAAGTAGTTGTATGCTAAGCTAAGTAAATGTGATTTTTGGCTTCAGGAGGTATCTTTTATGGGACATTTTGTTTCTTCTCAAGGGATTAGAGTTGATCCTAGTAAGATTGAAGCAATTGTTAACTGCAAGTCACTATGGAGTGTGACATAAGTGAGAAGTTTTCTGGGTTTGGTAGGTTATTATTTTCGATTTGTGAAGGGATTCTCAGCCATATCATCCCCTTTGACTAAAATACTACAAAAAGGAGTGAAGTATGAATGGTCTGCTAGATGTCAAACTAGTTTTGATCAACTAAAAAGAATGCTTACTGAAGCTCCTGTATTGGCTGAACCCACTTCTGGTAAGGAATATGTTATGTTTAGTGATGCTTCTAAAAATGATTTGGGTTGTGTTTTGATGCAGGATGGAAAAGTAGTTGCATATGCCTCTAGGCAGTTGAAGCCTCATGAGCAGAACTACCCTATACATGATCTTGAACTTACAGCGGTAGCATTTGCTTTGAAAATATGGTGACACTACTTGTATGGTGAAAAGTGTAGGATTTTTACTAATCATAAAAGTTTTAAGTACCTACTTACTCAATAGGAACTTAATCTGAGACAACGATGTTGGTTGGAACTATTTAAAGATTATGACTGCATTGTGGATTACCATCCGAGTAAGGCTAATGTCATAGCTGATGCTTTGAATCGGAAGATTATTGCAGCATTGTCAGTGCAGTAGAGTGAACGAAGATTTGTATCTAATAAGGCTTTAATAACTCAATTGAAAGCTAGGCTTACCTTGAGGCAAGAAATTTGTGATGCTCAGAAAGTTAATGATAAGTTGCAACAACTTATTTTGGCAACTCGAGAAAGTAAACAACCAGATTTTTCTGTGAAAATAGATAGTGATTTGTATTATAAAGATTGATTATGTGTGCCAGCTAATGATGAATTGAAGAGAAAGTTATTGTTTGAGGCCTATAATACTGTCTTTATGATGCATCCTAGTGGAAATAAGATGTATCAAGATCTAAAGCAGCATTACTGGTGGTCAGGAATGAAACATGATATAGTGGATTATATATCTAAATGTTTGACATGTCAGCAAGTTAAGGCTGAGCACCAAGTTCCATCTGGTTTGTTACATCCTATTTTGATTCCTCAATGGAAATGGGATAACGTTACCATAGATTTTTTCACTAGACTTCCTCTTACTTAAAGGAGCCATGATGCTGTATGGGTGATTGTTGATAAGTTCACTAAGTTTGCTCACTTTCTGCCCATTCATCCTGATTATTAATTAGCTAGGCTTATAAACCTATATATGAATGAGATAGTAAGGTTGCATGGGGTGTCACTATCTATTATTTTTTATCGTGATCCTCGATTTACTTCGAGATTATGGAAAAGTTTGCAAAAGGTTTTGGGTACTCAAGTTAAGTTTAGTACCGCTTTCCATCCCCATATAGATGTACTATCTGAACGGGTTATTCAAATTTTGGAAGATATACTTCGGGGTTGTGTGTTAGAATGCCCAGGAAGTTGGGATAACTATCTTTCTCTGATGGAGTTTGCTTGCAACAATAGTTATCAGACTAGTATTTGCATGGCACCTTATGAAGCCCTATATGGTAGAAGGTGTAGAACTCCGATATGTTGGATCGAACTAATTGAAAACAAGAAGATCAGGCCTGATATTGTGAAAGATATTAAAGAGAAAGTTCAAGTTATCTAACCAAGATTGAAAGCTACCAGTAATAGGTAGAAGTGCTATGTCAATTTTGAAAAGAAAAGATATTGAGTATCAGGTAGGTGATAAGGTATTCCTGAAAGTATCGCCATGGAAACACATACTTTGGTTTGGGAAGAAAGGTAAGCTCAGCCCATGTTATATTAGTCTTTATAAGATTCTTAAGAGAGTCGGACCAATAGCTTATCAATTAGCTCTTGCATGATGTGTTTCATATTTCCATGTTGAGAAAATATCGGTCTGATGATACACATAAGATTCTTGTCCAAAAAATTCAAGTACAACCAGATTTGACATATAAAGAAGGGCCCATGTCTATTTTAGCCAAAGAAGTCTGACAATTTAGAAATAAGTAAATACCTCTAGTTAAAGTACTCTAACAACACCATAGACCCAAGGAAGCAACTTGGGAGCCAGAATCGACCATGAAAACTCAATACCCTCAACTGTTTTTATTAGGTGTGAATTTTGAGGACAAAATTCTTTTAAGGGGAGAGAATTGTAAGGCCCCAAATTACACCTTAGTTGGAATGTTACATGTTCATGGAAGTACATATTATAGGTGTTAAAATTGTGATATGATTGTAAATTACATATGCCTTGAATTTTGGTTTAATAAATCATACTTAGTAACTTGGAATTAATTGTTACCATTAGAAAATTGATGTATTAAAATGTACATTTAGACTAGGAAAATTGTCAAGTGGTAAGACAAGTTGGTATATAGAAATTTGGATGACTAAACTTATATATCGAGTGACATTTGGCATTAAGTAAATAAAGGATAAATGGCAGTATAATTGAATGAAATTTGAAAGCATTGGTGAGTGACAAATGGCCTAATAAAATTGTAACATCTGGTATCTTATATGGTGGACAAATGGGATACATACATTGGTGACATGTGCCCTTTCAAAATTAGTCACCTAGCAACTTATGTGTTAACCTCTTGCAGGGAAGTTTCTGCAACCCTCATTCTTGCTCTCCACCGAATTAGTCACCCTCTCCTTGTTTTGAATTTTGTCTCAATATTTTTCATTAACACTCCAAACCCTTTACCAAATACTGCATCCAGAAAGCTACCTCATGGTATCTTCTATGTTGCTGTCTTTTTGGTGCTAAGAGCATCTTAATTTCACCTTGATCTTGGAATTGTGCTGGTTGAACGAAGGGCTAGATTAGTTTGTTCTTTCAAGTAGGAATTTGAAGTTAAATAGGTAAGGGAATTTTAAACTTGATAGCATGTTTTAATACAAGTTTTATGATAATTGAATTGGCATGAAATATGCATTATGATGTTGATAATTGAGTGCTAGAAAAATAATTCTAGTTTGGAAAATTCTGTCTTGGTTTTGATGTATGAAAGATAATGAGTTGTAAGTTATCTAATGAATGATTATTGAATTATGTTTGGACATTAATTTGAGAAGGATTGAAGCATGGATAAGGTGTAATTGAAGTGAAATTGATGGTCTTTAGTGAAGATGTTTTAACTTTGGTATAAAGATGTCAAAATCTAGAAAATTGCAGGAGAAAAGGGAGGCCACGATCGTGGCACTCACCCCATGACCATGGGTAGAAGCATTGGCTTCTGTCATGATCGTGGGAGGGTACCCCACGGTCGGGGGTAGGGCTTTTATATTGTAATTTCTGATTTGCGCTATGGTTGAACCAATTAAGGATAAGGTATTTAAAAATTATGTATTTGGACTTGATTAAGGTTTAAAATGAACCTAGATGATGATAGATTAATTAAGTAAAAGTTAATTTAGCTATTGATTGTTAATTGAGGTAGTTACTTAAAGAATGTATGGATAGTGAATAGTGTATCTAATGTTGAATTGTATTGTGTGTTTAATGATGAATGTGTCCTTATGAATGCAAATGTGTTTCAAAGGGTTTATGCGATATGAATTGACTATAATTGCTTATGAATTGGAAATTTGTGTAATTATATGTAATGTGTAAATACATAATGCATTTAATGGTACATTATTGCAAATGTTTATGCTTATAAGGTAAGTTAAGTTTGATTGAACGTGTATATATATGTTCAATTTGAGGTAAGTGGAATAAAGATGCACTACATCTTTTGTATGTGATTCTGAAACCTGAAATGGTTTGTTTTAAATTGCAAAGTCCTAGTCATGGGTAAATAAGAATGCCTAGAAGAGTCTGCAACTGCTCTTGTGACACTTTGGTGTCTCCTAATATTGTCACTTTGGTGCCTCCTAATGTTGACACTTCGGTTTCTCCTGATATTGACACTTCGGTGTCTCCTGATATTGACACTTTGGTGTCTTCTATTACTGAGACATAAGTCTCTCCTGTTCTATGATACCAATCATAGGTATCTTCTGTTCTAATCCCATAACCCACTTTTGTAAAGAGATTAGCAGGTTAACTTGTTTTCTATTTTGATATATGTCTAATTATGATATAAGCTATGTTCAATTCTGATACAACTAAATTTTGTTCTTATATAATCAAGTTCTATTTTAATATTTAAAGTTCTGTTTTGTTATTATGATATTCTGTTCGAATACTTGTAAATTTTGTTCTAAAGCAATCATATCCTGCTCTGATATGTTATATTCTATTTTGATGAAAATAATATTGGATTGTTCTTTAATTTGAGCAATTAAAGGTTGTATGTGACTTGGTATGATTCAATGCATTTGAATGCTAGACGATTGTTAGAAACAGTTGTTAGACTATATCTTGTTTTGTTATTCCCTACTAAGATATATGCTTAGCACGGTGGTTTTGCCTCTATGTAGGTTCAGATAAGAAGATCTAAGGCCGGGACAACTGCAGTGACTAAAGAAGGATGTGTTTTGTTTCGAAAGATGTATATTAATGTTTAAGTTTAAGCTATATTTCAATGTAATGAGTCATGTTGTATTTTGTGTTTTGTTTAATACTATGTAATAAACTTAATGCACGATGAATTTCGAATTTATGGCATGTATTCAGAATAGTACAATATGTTTGATATGTTTTGTTTACAACAACATCTAATTATATGTAATGTATGTTTGCTTAAGCTTCTGGAAATGTTTGGATTCTTTGGCATGTTTTAATTCTATTTTGTGTGGCATTTACATATCCTCCTAGGGGGCATGTGCATGTTGTAAACACCTTCCTTAGCCTCTAGAGAGCATACAAAGATGAAGAAAAATTAGTGTGTAAGGGTGGTTAGAGAACTAAACAAGATGAGTTCAAGTAGATGCTCTAGTGAGAGTTAGATCAAGGCTAAGTTCCAGAACTCTTTTAGACCCTTAGTCTCTCTATTGAGTGTATGTTATGGCTAAAAATTTGTATATACATAAGTTAAGAACTCACTTATGTAGCACCTATCATTAAGTTAGTCATGATCGTGCTTGCTTAATTAACAACCATGCACACTTTATTTTTCATCCAATGTTTTATGCGTGTGATCTTTAGGTTCCCAATTATTTTGTTCACTTTAATTAACTCTTAATTCGAGCAAATCATGAGGGGTTTTATGATGTTAATTTACTGGAATGTGAGTGGATTAACATTCTAACTCTTCAATAGTTAATATCTGACTTATGAACCTTTCCATAGTCAATTACCATACAATTCGTCCCTTCACCATCCTATACCCTACTTAATTCAGAGTATGGACTATGTATCAACTCCTATTAGACTGACTATATCTGATCTAGTCCAAGTGATGTTAGTTCTTGTCCTGGGATCTCATTACTCTACGTGTCATTGAAGACTCTCTTCATGACACATAATTGTTCTGGCCAGAGACTCTTGAATAATGACCTCGATAAGAGACTGTGGGTATCATATCCTTCTATTAGTAATGTTGAATCCATTATTGGCCACCTAATTACCTTTGAATACCAATAGCTATATCCAATGACCACTATATGAGCAACCTCATCTTAAAGCAACAAGGAATGGTGTCAAGGCATAAGATTAGTATCCAAGATATCCTTGAGTACCTCATGTCTAAGGATATTTACACTATTGCTATGATGAGATTAATCACTAACATTTGATAGATCATCCATATGATAATCTCATAGCAGGTCATCCGATGTACTTACTACTCTTAGTAAGCATCCACATGTTAACTTTAAACAACTCATGTTTACAGTTTATAAGATTGACTGCTTGATCAAATTAAGGAGTATAACATATGCTAGTCTATCTAGATTAACAACATCCTATCTCATTAATCCTATGATTAGAGATAATTTAGATACTAATATAATTGCACATGATAGGAAACTCATTATCATGATCTCATCATGGTTTCATTTAAGCTATGTTTTATATCATAGACTTTATTAATTCTATTTAAGAATGAAATCAATTCACAAATAAATAAACATCAAATTAATGAAAATTGCCTTTCGCTTTATTAATCAAAATAAGGTTTGTACAAAAGTGCTAAAGGTGACTACCTTTAAAGCACTACTTTAACAATCTCCCACTTGCACTAAAGCCAATTGCTTTTGTATCTAATACTATAGGTCAGTACACTAGAATTAATTCTCATTTGAGGAAGTGGCTTAGTCAAAGGATGAGTGATGTTCTGATCTATGGGACTCTCTCTATCTTCACATCACCTCTATCAATGATTTCCCCGATTAGGTGATATCTCCTGAGTAGGCTTGAGTAATAGCCCCATTGTTGTCACAATACAACAACATCAGGTCTATAATGCTCGGAACCACTCCAAGTTCCATAACAAACTTCTTGATCCAAACAGCATCTTTCGCCATTTTCACAGCTGCAATGTTCTCTGACTCGGTCGTTAAATCTACAGTTGTCTCTTGTTTGGAACTCTTCCAACTGACTCCTCCACTATTCAATGTGAAAATATAACCTGACTGGGATTTGGAGTCATCTTAGTCAGATTGAAAACTGACATCTGTATGCCCACTCCTACGATATCTCCATCTCCATATACCAAGAATACATCCTTTGTCCTTCTCAAATACTTTAGGATATTCTTGACAGCTACCTAGTGACACTCACTAGGATCCGATTGACATCTGCTTGTAACACTTAGAGCATATGATATATTAGGTCTTGTACATAGCATACCATACATGATTGATCCTATAGCTAAAGCATACGGGATCAAACTTATGCGAGTCCTTTCATTTTATGTCTTGGGACACATAGATTTTGAGAGGTTTATCCCGTGAGTTATGGGAAGAAACCCTCTCTTGGACTGCTCTATACTAAACCTTTTTAGCACTTTATCTATATATGTAGACTATAAAAGACCTAGCAACTTCCTTGATCTATCTCTATAGATCTTTATTCCCAATATATAAGTTGCTTCTCCAAGGTATTTCATGGAAAAATTCTGGGACAACCAAATTTTGACAGATTGTAAACTTGAGGCATCATTTCCTATTAGTAATATGTCATCCACATATAACATAAAGAATATGATAGCACTCCTATTAACCTTTTTATACACAACATTCATTCGGATTTTATGAGAAATCAAACTCTTTGATTGTAGTATCAAATCAGATGTTCCAACTCCTAGATGCTTGCTTCAATCCATAAATGGATTTCTGAAGCTTGCATACCTTTTTGCCATCTTTGGATATAAAGCCCTCAGGTTGTATCATACACATCCTCAGCTAGGTTTCCATTCAAGAAAGTCGTCTTCACATCCATTTTTCATATCTCATAATCATAATGAGCAAAAATGGCTAGGAGTATTCAAATGGATTTAAGTATGGCTATAGGGCTAAAAGTCTCATCATAGTCAATGCCTTGTCTTTGACGATAACCATTAGCGACTAGTCTCGCTTTATAAGTAATCACATTACCATCCATGTCAATTTTCTTCTTGAAAATCCACTTACACCCTACAAGTTTTAGCCCTTCAAGAGGGTCAACCAAAGTCCAAACTTGGTTTTCAAACACGAAATCCATTTCGGACTTCATGGCTTGAAGCCATTTTTCAAATTTTGAACTCTTCAAAGCCTCTTTATAGGTTGTAGGCTCATCATCCTCTGTAAGCAACACATCATTATGTTCACTTACGAGAAATCCATATCACTCTAGAACATTACGTATCCTACTTGACCTATGAATATTTTGTGTGTCAGAAGGTTTAATTGTTGTCTTATCTCTGTAAACAACAATCACAGGTTTAGGTAGTTGATCTACATCTACTTAAGCATCATAAACTTAAACAAGTTCAACTTTGCTTCCACTATCTTCTCTTAGAAGAAACTCTTTCTCTAAAAAGATAGCATGCTTTGAGATAAACACCTTTTGCTTTAAAGCATTGTAGAACAGATATCCAATTGTTTCCTTAAGATATCCTGCAAACAGACATTAATCAAATTTTGCTTCAAGCTTGTCTGATTGAATCTGCTTCACATAAGCCGGACAACCCCAAACTTTCATATGAGAAAGATAGGGTTTTTTGTTAGTCCATATATCATATGCAGTAACATCAACTGCTTTTGAAGGGACTCTGTTTATCACATAAATAGTAGTCTCGAGTGTATAACTCTAAAAGGATTTTTGTAGATCTACTAAGCCCATCATTGACCTTACCATGTCCAATAAGGTTCGGTTTCTCCTTTCAACCACACCATTATGTTGTGGTGTGTAAGGTGGAGTCCATTAGGATACAATCCCGTTATCCCTGAAATAACTTAGAAACTCCTCATTTAAGTATTCACCACCTCGATTTGATTGAAGTGTCTTCACACTTTTATTGAGCTATTTCTCTACTTCATGTCCAAATTGTTTGAACATTTCAAATGCTTCAGACTTGTATCTCATTAGATAAAGATACCCATATCGTGAATAATCATCAATAAAGGTAATGAAGTACATAAAACCACCTCTAGCAGGAATGGATATTAGACCACATACATCAGAATATATTAGGTCTAATAACCCATTCGCATGTTCACCCTTTCCTTTAAAAGGTAATTTAGTCATCTTACCTAACAAGCAAGATTCACATGTGTCATATGATTCATA
>JANQAP020712696.1:0-12985 GCA_026874005.2 Erythroxylum coriaceum | reverse complement strand
ATCAGATCCTCGTACAAGCTTGGATTCATTCCTTTCTTTAACTGTTGAATGCCTAAGGCCATTGTTGGGACCACATTGTTGTGTCTAACCTTAATTGCTTTTATCATTTGCGTAAATTCTCTCCCATCACTTATATCTTTGATATCAGGAAAGGATCTCAGATCTTAGAAAGAATCCAGATACCAGTCTTGGATCTTAAATGAAAGTTAATCAGAATTAGTTTGCAGGTAGAAGAAAAAAATTCACCATGTATTGTGGACTAGCTAAATTCTCAACTAAAAAAAAGCCTTTTTGGATCAGATCATGCTGGCGGATCCCTAACATCACTAAAGGACCATTAGTAAAATTGATGCCTGTCATAGCAGGTGAAACTGAAAAGAGTACTAGAAACCAAGTTAAAAGTACGTAGCTGGGGATTTGTTCCTAGAACATATAAGGATTGCAAATGGCTTCGCACTTGGAAAACAAGTAAAACAACCCTTTACTAAAATAAAAAGAAAAATAAAAGATTTGCTAACTGCGATGTAAATATTGAATGGTAATATAACTAGTAAATAATCAAGGTGGGCCAAAAACTAGGAAGAAATAAGATTAAAGAGTAATCCCTAACCACCTCTCTTCCATAGGGAGAGACCACAGATACTAAACACATGCATTATATTTTAAAATGGAGACCTTAAGAAGTAATAAAGTAAGTAAGAAATCTAAGTGTATTATATTAGTTATGGTTAACTTCCTTTAATCCCCACTTTTGTACGAGCCAAAAGAAAATTTTCCTTTTTCACTACATTCAAGAAGAGAGAATAAGCTAAGATTTAAGAAACCCCAACTCCCATTGATATTCAATAAGTATATATATACTAAGGACGAACGGGATGGACGAACATGAAATCCATCCCATTCGTCTATTTAATCTGACGGTTAGATCCTATCAGGTATGGAATACGCACCTCATCAACACTTTTTTCATATAACGACTCTTCTGATTTCGAAGACATTAAAAGATGGAACTGTTAAGTCCATCTATGCAAAGCCCAGTGAAGATTCAGCAAGTTCTTTTACCCCAGGGGTATATTTATGACCTAGCCCGTATTTTCACATAAGGAAGGTAAAGCTGGTCCTCTGATCCATTATTTCAAATCTAATGGAGATCCAATTTATGTTAGCTATAATTGTGGACATTTTATATGGAATGTTGACCCATCTATGTGCGAACCCGATTGTGAAGTCTGTCTCAACCTTAAATCAGATAGTGACGATGATGATGATCGTAATCAAAGACAAAGGAGGAAGAACTCTAAACTTTTTTGTATGCCTTCAACACAATATCATCCATAGAAGGATGATTCTAATCCAAATGCTGGAATCCCTATATCTCAAAAAGTCAGCAAATCTGTTAATGAAGATCTAGATGCTGGAATCACCAGATCTCAAGAATTTAACAAATATATCGGTCTAACTAATGAAAGATCCAGACTAAGATCTCTACGAGAGATGTTGAAATCTTCTAGCTGTTACACAAAGCCAACAGTTCCTGTTATGACTCTTACTCCTATTCCGTGCATGATGGCGTTACCTCTATATGAGGAAGACTTTCGTCCATTACACAGGAGTACTGATGGATCAGCGAGGGTTATCTCTAGCCCATACATTCGAGCGTAAGGAATAACTTCATAAGGGACACTTGTCTCAAATCCATCAGATGAAGTTCCGAACTGAAAAACATCAAATGCAGTACACAGAACAGAGTTCTTAGAAGAATTGATTCTAAGCTTAAGGAAATTAGCCTACAAACACATGTTACTCATCAAAGAGTTGACACAGTCTCTAAGCAGATCCAACAAATGTATCAGTCTTATAAAACTCAGATCAAATAACTCGATGCTGAACTTTGGCACTGTATTGACATACATTATATGGGTCCTGACTTCGACAACAAATGTAGAAAAATCGAGAAGATATAAGGAATTGTGTGACAAATGGAAGCAGATATGCTATCTGCACAGTCTAAATCTATATATGGCTCATCCTCTTCAGTATTTCCACATTCATAACTAGTATATGCTTCTCCTATTTATCAGAAATATCCAAAGGAAACTAACTATTAAAAAATATTCAAGTTTAATTATCCTTTGATTAGGAAGTACATAAATCCTTAGACAGCTCAAGCAAAGCCGACAAGGTCGAAATCTAAACCTAAACCTATAAAGGTTCCTGAGCCATCACCTTCATACACAAAACCTGAACCAGTTAACCAGTGGAGTAAACCATTACAGATCCATACTCCTCCTACTTCTCGACGGAAGTCTCATCCTTCTACCTCCACTGAGAAGGACAACTTGCCCATGATAGAGTTCATCGCAACTCTTTAGACTATGACTACAGTAAAACAATCTTCTCCAATCTAATCAATCAGACAAATCATCAGACGCTTACACTAGAGCCTCAGAAATCTTTGAAGAAACTGCAACAATTTCTGAGTTATCATCTGAGTAAATTGTTGAAGAATCAGAAGACAGTTTAGCCTAGCTAGCTGATCTATCAGAATTAGCACAAGTTTTGATGACTATGCCTGAACCAACTCAAGTTGATATTGAACCTGAGATTAGTGAAGTGGAATCCACATGTACTGAACCTTTCAGACATACATCAACACCACATGCTGAGCCACCTGCATAGGCTAATACACAGACCAAGCCGTCTTCAGGACCTTGGTTTACTTTTGTTGATCTTCCACCAAAGAAATGGAGAGATCAACTGCATGAATTTGGTCCATGGATAGATCTATAAATGAATAGACCTAATCATCCTTTACTAGATATTTTGTTCAAATTCACTTCCCGTTTCACTGGTATTTTGTGAGAATGGTGGCAAAGTATTTCTGAATACCAACACATGTAGTATATCCAAGTCACTACAACCAAAGGTCTTCTTGGAATTATTCATAAGGAATTCATTGGTGACTTTCAACTGCTTGATAAATAGATTCGTCAGGAGTATTTTGCAATGAAATGATGTTCACTTGACAAGCGTGATATCCAGAAGCATTATAAACGTATGACAGAAAGGTGCTATCTTTTGAATGGATGGAATGATGTTAATCTTTGATATACTTTTATCTCATCCCTTCCAGATCAACTGCAACAGAGTTACAAAGGGCCATGATTTCTTTGCAAAGAGATACGGCTAATATATCTCTTGGAGAAATCTACCAGCTTGATCTCACTTCTCTTGATAAGTTGTGTGACCAATATGTCTTATTCAAGAATATCATTAAAGGTGGTCCTATTCTCAAATAGGCTTGCAAGAAGCCTTATCTTCAAATCAAGTGCAAAGAAAAAAAGACTTGTGAGTGTCATAGCAAGAAGAAAGCTCATCTTTAATAACTCAACCATAGAAGAAAAGTCCACAAGACACCTGAAGTTGACAAATCGTCCAGAAGAACTTATGGCAATAAGGGAATATTTGTGCAGTTCTTCAAGAAATCCTCTCATTGATAGAAAGTTGATCGGTGTTTTCTCTGCAGACAACCAAGATGTTTTGCACATACTTGTCCTCACAAAACAAAGAAAGACGTTAAGTTGTTGAAGCAGATTGAATCTATTCTGCCTATTCATCCTTCCAAAAACTTTGAAGATCTTATTGAAGAACAATCTCAAAAAGATGAGGACAATAAGTTTGTTGTTTCTATTACTACTACAGATGAAGAATCATCAGATGATTCTCTATCCATGCTATAGCAGCAGACCTAGATGAAATTGGATAGTACACCGGTTCAAAGATCATATGTCTAGATCTAACTCTTTTTACAAGATAAATATGATAGACCAATCAAAGCTATTGGGTTTATGGATACTAGATCCGACCATATGATCATGAAGCTCAACATATTATCCTCTGAGTCTTGGACATCACATGATGAATACTTTACAGTTGCAGATGGTATTTCATTTAAGATTGGGCCTATTACAAAGAGATAGATCACAATTTGATTCTTTCCATAATGTACAGTTTGGACTAAAGTTCTTAGAAGCAATCTACCTGGCCTAGATATTCTCATTGGCATGGATGTATACAGTAAAGCCTCACTTTTACAGATCCTACTCACAGGCCTCAGGTATTGATCATTTTTCAGTTCATACACTGACATCAAGAAGGTTCGAATACTTCTGAAGTAGAACCTTATAGAGCTTAAATAGTCAGATCAGGCCCAACAGGTCTCTAATGTTTATCAACATCTTAAGCAAAAGTGCGGTAATAAGAGATTACACATGGCAGCATATTCTCCATACATATCCACTTTGCTCAAACAACTTCCTCCTTGGCCTCTTGATCATATTTCTGCACAATACTTATCCTAATTGCTCAGACATAATCTAGTGGCAGGATATCCTGTATCCATATACAATCTACTTCGTCAGTATCCACCATGGCCACCAGATATTTTTTCCCACTATAAATATCTTCTTTCTCCTCCGCGAGGTATATCTTTTAAAGTCTTTGCTTTTCCATTCATTATGGCTAATCACAATCTTTCTGCTATTACCAAAAATACTTTCCTCCAATAGCTAGTATACCTACAAGTGTTTCTGAAGTAGCTTCTCTTGCTCACCTGAGTTTGTTTTATTATTTGCATAAGTTTTTGAGTGAAACTAATTCTCTTGGTAGTCCCATAATGTTCAATCTCAAATCTCCCTACCTTAATATGACTTTCCTTCATGATCCTCTCTCTGAAAACACATTATGGTATCTTTGGGCACTTTCTGCCCTTTATGCTTGTGCAGTCACTATATTTCTTCTTCAGCTCTACCAACATCTCTGTGATCAAAATAATGCAAGTTCTTTATTATGGACATTTCTTGAATGGTTTCAACCATTGGATCAATGGAAGCAACAATGTTCTATTGTCATTTCCCAACATCGTCTATAGAAAGCCTTTGCTAGACGACAATCTACACATTGCTTCTTTATACTTCATTGTCCATATTAAGAAACTTATACTGGAGCCTTTTACATTGAACAACGTGTTTAGTTTTATCACACTTCATTATATTGGCCACGACATCAAGACAATGTGCTCCTATCTCTTCGAGAGTTTCTGAAAGGGATAAATTATTTTCCTGAGACACCAATCATCTCCTTTCTATTGGACCTTATCTTGGTGAATTTGTTCCTGGTAAACCAGAAGCACCAGAAGTTGACATACCAAGTTCTAATAGTCCTCAATATGACACAGAAGAAACAGTCTAAGATATTGCAGGACATTCTCAGCCTGATAACTCTATCTTCCAAGATGCTCAAGATCCTAATAAGGATAATTATAGTCCTAATGAAGATGAGTTAAATCACTTCCTACATGAACTTCACAGATGTGAGCTTAGTCCCAATAAAAGAAGAAAGACTTCTCTAAATCATTTTGACAACTCAAATGATCCAGACTCTCCGTCCAATTTGCAATCACAACATGAACCAATCCGTGACATCTAGTGCAACATATGCCTTCATTATGAGATTTGTTTTTAGGAGTTTGTCTTTTTCCTTAAGTGTTTTGATGAAGAAGAAACTTTGTGACCCACAAACTACTATTCTAGATTCCTTTTTATCATGTTACTGTTTTCTTTTAGAAAAGTAGAATCCTTTTTAAAGTAGCTTTGCTAAAGTGTAAGGATTGTACTTTACTTTTCTAAAGTTGTAATGAGTATGCCTCTAGGTAGATTTACATTTGTACCCCTTGCTTTGCCTATAAAAGCAAGGCTTCTCTTTCATTGTAATTAGACCTGGTTGAAGATTAGTAATATGAATATGAGTTTAAATGTTTCTCTCTGAGTTCTTCCTTTCCTGAAAGCTTGAATCTTGAGTGTATGTTACTATCAGTCTTGATATAGAGACAAGTATGCTCTACACTCGCCTCTTATGAGGATCTTATGTATCAGAAAGTCTAAGACAATCCATGGCTGTGCTTCCAAACAATTCTACTATATGAGATTAGAACTAACAGGAAAAGAGAGTAGATACTATGTGAGTAAGGTTCTTAAAAGGAAAGCTGAGAGTTGTATGCCCATAGAGAGAGGCTTTATTGTCTCGGCCATCATACCTGGAACTTACAAGAGTTAATAGTCTACAATCCACCTTGGAGTAGCGTATAATCTCCTGTTAGGTATTGTTTGAAGGATGGTGTTGTACACCGGGACCCTGAAGGGCACATAAGGAAAGGATACATCCCAGATGTACTAGTATGTCCTAGACATATGACAACACCATCCTTCAAACAACACCATTCTTGAATAAGGCATATTGGTACCACAACTTATTAAGAGAAGTGAGAGCAAGCTGGTAGACTTCTCCAATAGATATATTAGCCATATCTCTTTGCAAAGAAGTTATGGTCATTTGTAATTTTGGTTATAGTTGATCTGGAAGGCATGAAACAACAATATATCAAAGATTAACATCATTCCATCCATTTAAAAGATAGTACCTTTCCATCATATGTTTGTAATGCTTCTGGATATCACGCTTGTTAAGTGAACAACATTTCATTGCAAAATACTCCTAGCGGATCTGTTTATCAATTAGTTAGAAGTCACCAATGAATTCCTTATGAATAATTCCAAGAAGAGCTCCGACTATAGTGACTTGGATATACTGCATGCGTTGGTATTCAGAAATACTTTGCCACCATTATCATAAAGTACCAGTGAAACAAGAAGTGAATTCATAAAAAATATGATTAGGTCTGTTCATCTGTAGATCTATCCATGCATAGAATTCATGCAATCGATCTCTCCATTTCTTTGGTGGAAGATCATCAAAAGTAAACCAAGGACCTGAAGAAGGCTTGGTCTGTGTATTAGCCTAGGCAGCTGGCTCAGCTTGTGGTGCTGGTGTAGGTCTGAAAGGTTCCTGTGGATTTCGCTTCACTAATCTCAAGTTCAATATCAACTTCAGTTGGTTCAGGCATAGTCATCAGAATTTGTGCTAAGTCTGATAGATCAGCTAGTTGGGCTGAACTATCTTCTGATTCTTCAGTAATTTGCTCAGATGATGACTCAAAAATTATTGCAGTTTCTTTAAAAGTTCCAGAGGCTTCAGAGTAAGCATCTGATGATTTGTCTGATTGATCAGATTGAGAAGATTGTCCTACTACAGCCATAGTCTTAAGAGTTATGATGAACGCTGTCATGGGCGCTTTATCCTTCTCAGTAGAGGTAGAAGGATGAGACTTCCATGGAGGAGGAGTATGGATCTGTAATGGTTTACTCCGCTGGTTAACTAGTTCAAATTTTGTGTATGAAGGTGATGGCTCAGAGACCTTTTCAGGCTTAGGCTTAGATTTCAACCTTGTCGACTTTGTTTGAGTTGCCTATTTTGCTTGAGTTGTCTGAGGATGTATTTATTTTCTAATCAAAGGATAGTTTAACTTGAATACCTTTGAATAGTCTGTTTCCTCTGGATACTTCTGATACGTAGGAGAAGAATATATTAGCAATGTATGTGGAAATACTGAAGAGGATGAGCCATATACAGCTTTAGACTACACGAATTGCATATTAGCTTCCATTTGTCGCACAGCTCCTTGTATCTTCTCAATTTATCTACATTTGTTATCGAAGTCAGGACCCATATAATGTATGTCAATATGGTGCTGAAGTTCAGCATCAAGTTGTTTGATCTGAGCTTTGTAAGATTGATACATTTGTTGGATCTGCTTAGAGACTGCGTCAACTTTTTGATAAGTAGCATAAGTCTGTTGACTGATTCCCTCAAGCTTAGTAACAATTCTTCTAAGAACTCTATTTTGTGCTACTGCACTTGATGTTTGCCAGTTCAGAACTTCATCTGATGGATTAGAAATAAGTGTTCCTTGTGAAGTCATTCTTGACACTTGGATGTACGGTCTAGAGATAAACCTCGTTGATTCATCAGTACTCCTGTGTAATGAACAAAAATCTTCCTCAGATGGAGGTAACGCCATCATGCACAGAATAGGAGTATGAGTCATAACAGGAACTGTTGGCTTTGTGTAACAGCTAGAAGATTTTAGCATCTCTCATAGTGATCTTGGTCTGGATCTTTCTTTAGTTAGACCAATAGATTTGCTGAATTCTTGAGATCTAGTGATTCAAGCATCTGGATCTTCATCAATAGATTTGCTGACTTTTTGAGATTTGAGGATTCTAGCATCTGGATCAGAATCATCCTTCTATGGATGATATTGTGTCGAAGGAATAAAATAAAGTTTCGACTTTTTCTTCCTCCTTCGGCTTCAATTATGATCATCATCATCGTCACTATCTGACTCAGGGTTGAGACAGACTTCACAATCAGGTTCACACATAGATTAGTCAACATCCCATACAAAATATCCATGATGATGGCTAACATAAACTAGATCTCCGTTAGATTTGAAATAATGGATTGGAGGACCAGATTTTACCTTCCTCATATGAAAATATGGGCTGGATCATAAATATACCTCCCAGGGTAGAAGAACTTGCCAAATCTTCACTAGGTTTTACATGGATGGACTTAACAGTTCCATATTTTAATGTCTTCAGAATCGGAGGAGTCGTTGTATGAAAAGAGTGTCGATAAGGCTCGTGGAACACTTTTTGGTAATTAGTGATCCATTCAGTAGGCATCAACTTTTTAAGCTCCATTGTTGGTAGTTGCTTTGAGATCTGAAGAATAGTAGTCTGATCATTTTAGTGATCAGCAACCCCTGTAAAGAGCATCCGAAGTAGAATTTGGAAAATTGAGGTCCATAGCATGATTCTACAGATAATAGATTATTTGGTGATGTAAAGTAGCCATGATGGTTATAGAATCTTGATCTGCTCCAGTGATCTGGATCTGAACTTGCGATCATTCAGACAAAGTGGGATCATCCAACTTGATGTTGAAATCAGGTGCTATCATTAGTATGACACTTTTATTGTTGAGAGTAGTCAGCAAGGTACCAATCAAGGTATTTTGGTACGTTGTGTAGGTAGTGTCTAGAAGAAATATCCTGACTGTAGTAGGTATTCCCTTTCTTCCACGAAGTCTAAGAATAAGATATATAGCCCTCTACATGAAGATGTGTATGGTTGTGCTCTCTCCAAAGAGAGATTAGCTCCTTTGGTATTTCAAGCTTCACGTATTGTTCTGTTGTTGTAGATCTGAGACCACACTGTTTTAATTTGGAACTCTGGATGATTTCCTTGACTCTAGGACATAAGGTAGACAAGATGGTACAAATACTCCTTATCCAAGAATGATCATGAGAATATATACTGTACGGACTCAATAAAAATTAAGAAGACTCACAAACACGATTTTCTATAGGAACATGAGTAATTTCTACTAGGTTTTCTATTTTATTAGATAACACACGCTTAACACTAGAAGGTAAACTAGACATAAACAAACTAGAAGATAATTGAACAGGGTCGTGAGATAGTGTTTCCATATCTTATGGTTCTCTCCCTACTCACTAAGTCCGTAACTGAGATACAATGTTACCGCTTATCTTGATATGAACATTGTTAGAACACCGCCACAGACGATGATGTCTCATCGCTGGACAAGATTTGATGATGGCTCTGATGCCACAACTGGAAAGAAGCGACAGCTGGTGAGTCCTTTGTTGAGTCCGTACCTTTATTGAGTCTGTATAGTATATATTCTCATGATCGTTCTTAGACAAGGAGTATTCGTACCATCTTGTCTACCTCATGTCCTAGAGTCAAGGAAATCATTCAGAGTTCTAGATTGGAACAGTATGGTCTCAGATCTATAACAGCAGAACAATACGTGAAGCTTGAAATACCAAAGGAGCTGATCTCTCTTTAGAGAGAGCACAACCATACATATCTTCATATAGGGGCTATACGCCTTGTTCTCGTACTTTATAGAAGAAAGGGAATACCTGCTATAGCCAGGATATCTCTTCTGGACACTGCCTACATAACGTACCCAAAATGCCTTGATTGGTACCTTACTGACTACTCTCAACAATGGAAGTGTCATACTAATGATAGCACCTGATTTCAACATCAAGTTAGATGATTCCACTTTGTTTAAACGACTGCAAGTTCAGATCCAGATCACTGGAGTAGATTAAGATCCTACAACCATCATGGCTACTTTATATCACCAGATGATCTATCATCTGCAGAATCATTCTATGGACCTCAATTTTCCAAATTCTACTTTGGATGCTCTTTATATAGTTGCTGATCGCTCAAATGACCAGACTACTATTATTTAGATCCCGAATGTAACACATCACTACCATAGGACATATGCCTGAAATTTGTGAGAATATCCGAGCACATACCCTATGGGAATGGTGTGTTAGAGTAGTCACATTCACTTACTATGGCATTATACACATTAGAAGTAATCATAAAACAAAACAACTTATCTCATTTCATTAACAAAACATGTTTTAAACTACTATTGCATTACAAACCTTTCATATATTCACATTATAGAAACTATATGTGATCATACTATTTTAAACAAAAGATTCTACATAAAATTAAAACTATACAAAGTACTCTATCTAAAATCCTCATATGACAATTGACCAAACCTTTGAGCCATATCTTGATCTAAAATAGACAGTACTAAACTTCAGTTAGCTTGCTCTACTAGCAAGGTCTCCTCACAGTACCTAAAACTCAATGTTGCAATTTTGATGAGTTTTGCTAACTCAATGAGTGAACCATAATTGATGTGTTCACTCAAAACAAAGCACATATACATCAATGAATAACATTCAGCTCAATCAAAGCAATGCTTCATTCAGAGCTATAACTTATATTCTACAATTTGCATCATAATAAAAGAAGCATTTAAAAATACAATCACTTTTTAAGTCATTCCAAAAGTACGTTCTGAATGCAAGAATATCATGTAATCATTTCATAACGCAACACTCATTTATCACAATTCGTCATATCACCATCTAAGTCATAAGCATTTCTCAATATCAACACAACATAGTTCAACATTCATTTGCAATCAATATCATGAACACATTTAAAGATACAAATGCAAATGCAAATGAGACTCATTCCATTTTAACTTTGTTGTGACTGAGTGTCTATTTCACTATATCGTATCCGTTGTGAATACTGGGTTCTTTTCCAGTCAAAACTCCTTTATGTGAACATGCATCATGTAATGGAGTATAATAGTTCACATAATAAATCATTGATCACTTTCAGTCAATGGGCACATTCAATTTTCACAGTTCATCGGATCTAAGTGTGGCATTCAACATTCAGTTGAGCATCACTCATTCCATTCACATTCACATTTATCATCGGACCTTGGTCCAACACTCAATAATAATATCAAATAACACTTAGTCAGTCAAATTCACATACAATGAGCATTTCCAATACAGTTCCGAATAATGGTCTCCTAGGACAATTGATGTATGGAATTATCGCAATCAAACTAGTAATAGTTCAATGTATAAAAATTAAACAAGAGCAATTCAAGCATAGTGAGGTACATCTAAGTCAATTTTACTACATATATAATTCAAACAGAAAAACACATATAATTGAGTTGACACATCTAGGTTAACTCACGGTTTAATCCAGATAGCTTATTGTTTAGACGTCCCGGTAACGTCTGGATGTGCTCGATCTATTTGCTCCCCTATAATAGGCAATCACACATTTACACATTACTTCTTTGCACCTATCACAAAAGTACTCACTTATGCACATTTGCACGTGTTATGTATGATGTATGTTTAACGACAATTTTGGATATATCTCTTAAATTCACATCTCAAGATCATTCACATTTCATAACTCAAATATGTCTAAATTGAACTTAGGTTCACACCTCAATTGAACAAGATTATTCTGAGTTCATCATTCTATCATTCACCAAAGTTATTTAAGCATTAAAGATCGCCAACGTCCGTTTTATCAATCATCTTTACTTAATACACAACATTCATCTTCTTGAATCACTTTAGCCATCATAGGACCCCTTTCATTCTTATATCATCACCAATTTTTCAGATTTGAACACCTAAAGTATAAAAATTCATTCTTAAATTTACATCCTCAATCATCATCTTAAACATATCACTCATTTATTTACTTGTTCAAGCATCATTCTAGGTTTAATTCAAGCTTCATTCAAGCCCTAAAGCATCATAGAAAAGCACCTACCCATTTGTGTTCCAAACCATACCTAAAAGAAGCATATTTGATGTTTAACCAATTCCCACGATCGTGGACAATTTCCCATGGACGTGGGATCTGTTGGCAGAAACTTTCTACCTTCGTTAGGCATTCCCATTTTCTAGTTTTTCCAACTCTTATTTTAGGTCAGTTTTGTATGACAATTATGACCTAGAAACTGAGGTATTTAGGCAACAGCTTCTTCTAAATGAATGTTCCTATATGTCGTAAGTTTCATACGAAACAAAAATCATTCAATTTGGTTCATGCTTCCATGAGTTATGCTAAAAAAAACCACAGACTGTGCACGTTTAAAATTTTGGCTAGTGCATGATTGAAGAATTAATGCACTCCAACTTGTAAAACTCATATCTCTCAATTACGATATCCAAAAATTACGAACTTTATACCAATAGAAATTTAAGAGAATAAGCTACAACTTTTATGAAGAAAACTTTGTTTAATTCAGCCTAAATCAATACAGTTTATTTGATAAAATTAGGACACAATTTCAATCAAGGATAGTGCTGTAGCCTATTCCAGAACTCAAATACAAGCTAAATTTTGAAACCCTTAGAGATAAAATTCAAATTCAATTCTTTCATAAAAATTGTATCCATATGTCTCTAGTTTAATCTGAATTAAAAATCATCCTATTTCGATATATAGAGATCAAAATATGGCTAAAATACTGATGCCTGTTCATTGGAGACTCTACAGCTAACATATTCCAGCACACCTTAAACACCATTATCACAACTAATCCATCCTTAAACAATCACCAAAAT
>JANQAP020712591.1:0-12985 GCA_026874005.2 Erythroxylum coriaceum | reverse complement strand
TCATCATAAAAAAGGGGCAGATTGTTAGCTCAAGGTTTATTATTAATGATTTTGATGATAACTATATAATATTTCAAAATTCAAATTGGATTTATTTCCTTGTATAGGTAACAATATAATTCTTAAAAGGAAATGATATCATAGGATAAATGCTTCCTTTCTTGCAGAAACCTTCTTAATGAGCTTACCTTATTAGAAATGATTCCATAATATCCGGAAGCATCTTACTAATCACATAATTAGAACAACTAGCTTTGATATTTTTGTTAAAACTTTTCTTTTAACTTCTGAATATTGAAAGATTCCATCAGAGATGACATCAAAGATCCGTTAGATACAAAGTCAACTCAGAATAGAAATGAAACGACTAGTAGAAGAAAATGTCTATTTAAGGAAGAGCCACTGCATCTGTGAAGAAGTTAGATTTTCGAAATACCTCAATAGCATCAATATTCTTAAAAGTCATGTCTATATCAAACACCTTGTGCTTTAGAAAGTAAAAACACTATATTTGAGAGACATTATTATTCCTTGAAGCTTACATTGAGCAAACCCTATATTCATTTTTGTTGAGAGCTTGTAGAGGCTTGTTGAACACTACGAGTGTGAAAGGTTAGAGAATCTTAAAAAATATGTACTTATGAGCTTGGAGAGGCTCATCAAAATTTACTATTTAGAGTTTTATAGTGAAATACTCAAGTTGGATACTTGGGGACTGGACATAGGCTTCGTTATAAGTCAAACCGGCATAAATCAACTGTGTCATTTTTTCTTTCTTCTTAATTTTTAAAATTTCGCATTATAGTGTTTGTGTTTTCAATTTGCAAGAGGCTCCTTCAATTTTATAATAGGCTCCTTCTATTTTAATACCGCAAGATGTTCCTTTCGATTTTTAAATGATTAACAAGCTCTTTTCATTTTGAACGTTATTAGGCTCCTTTCACTTTTTAAGCAATTAACAGGCTCCTTTTGTTTTTAAACAATTAATAGGCTCTTTTCATTTTAAACGTTAACATGATTCTTTCGAAAGTTAATAGGCCCTTTTTATCTATAGAGTTATTTTGTTTAGCAGGCTCTTACGAATTGATAGTACCTTGTACTTTTTTTTTACACACACAATTCCCTCTCTTAACTAATAAGTTCCTTGATGAGCCTCTAGTAACCTAAGCTAACTTTTTCCTGATGTCAAAATTTTGTTAGCATTGCACAGTTGCCTTGTTTATTTTTAAGACTTCACTTTTTTCTTTTATCAACATAAAATCCTTATGTCAACCATGTGCCAAGCATCAACTAAGGCTCATCAAGACTTGTATATTTTTCCAATTAATGTTACTTGTCCAACATCTTATTTTTGTATATAAGTTACTCCTTCTTCCTCCTAATTAGAGATTAATATAAAAAATTTGACAGGACAACCAACCTAGTTCAATTATATGCTTTTCATTAGATGTCCAATTTTATAGGCACCCATAAATGTGTAGTATTACAAACTTTACGCACCAAATGACCTTTTTTGGGTATGAGGGAGGTGTTTTAAGTCTTTTAAATTTCCAAGCTGGCTATGATTAAGAATTAAGTGTTGCTTATATATAAGAATGATAATAAAATCTAATGCCTTAAGATTTTGAGTGAAGATATGTGTCTTCTTGTATATGAGTTATTCCTTTCCTCCTAGTTGGAGATTAATATGAATATTTTGACACTTTCAGATGGTATCGATATCAATAGGCTTATATTTTTGCAAATTGCTTTCCTGACAAAACTGACATATTGTCCAGTGTCCGGATAAGACATATGCTTCTTCTAGTTATCATTTTTTTCCTTTCTTTATTCTCCATTTTATATCGGAGTTACATAGAAATCATACTTCTTTTAAATATTATATGCAAAATCATTATCTATTTCAAGGAATACCTTTGATTTAAAATGTTTTTCCAAATTTAATGAATATTGAAATAAAATGGATATAAGTGCTATATTAAAAAATCTAAGGGTACAAGGAAGAAATAAAATGAATAAAAAATTGTAGTTACTAATTAAAGAAAAGTTGAAAAGGTAAAAATTAAAGAAGAAGATAATACAAATATAATTTGATCTTTAGTTAAAGCATTAAAAAAAGGAAAATGGGAGGATAAGAATCATGTTTAAATTTTACATTATATTTTCCAAATTTTTTTAGCCTTTATGATTTTCGTAAGTCCAACTAAGTTCCTCCTTTAATAAAACTGTCTATACCTATATCTTATTTAAGTAAATTTTCATTACTATATAGTAAAAACATAAAATTAACAAAATTTAAATAATATTTCATTTGTAGAAATTATAATTCTGGTCCAAGTACTTTAAAAATAAAGAAATTTATTTACTTTTCATAATTAATTTATTATAATAATGTTTTGTAGTGTTTATTCAAATAAAGCCACATTGTCTTAAATTCACTTAAAATCTATGTTACTAAAGATAGATTATGAGTTGACTTAGGGGACATAAAAATCTATGTTACTAAAGATAAAAAGTCAAGTAGCATCTCCAAAGTTCAATGTTTACGTTGTACTATCAGACGCATCAGTAAAATATTAACGAAAGCGACCTTTTAAACTGAGTTATCTGATTTTTAAAAATTTAACACTTAATTAAATGCCTTAATGGTTGGACATTGAAATGAAAAAATTTAAAAAGATTTGTCACTTTTTAATTCTTTATCCCTTTATTTTCATAACACTATACTTATCACAAATTCTGAAAAAAATATATATTAATATATCCCATTCTAATACTATTAAATATAACTTGATCTTAATCATTTGTTAAGCGCTCTTCAAAATTTAGTGATATTTGAAGTAATTTTTATTTTTATTTATTTTAAAAAATTTTAACCTTTACAATAGCATAAAAATTATGTCACATAGTTTATTTGATTATTCTTAAAAAAACTGTACAAATTTTAGAGGAAAATTACAAGTATCAATTTTCTTAAAGAGATAGCAATTCAACACAATTATGTTCTACTACTAATTGAGACACATAAATATACATTTTCAACAGGTTCATACAAATTTCATATTTTACCCAGAATAAAATATATTTGAAATAATTTACGTTCATATTTTTATTTAGTGAAATTTATGAGTGTGGTTGTCTAGGAATTTTAACATTTTTATGAGTTGTAGGATTTTTCTATTATAAATGCTTATTAAAAAACAAAAAACTACATGATTTTTCCCAAGGTTGAGAATTTGCGGGTAAGTAAATAATTTGATAAGCAAAAAAGTTGTAATAATTACAGTTGAGATAATATGATAGCTTATAAAGTTAATAAAAATAATACGTTAAATTTAGATTATTTTTAACAAAATAAAAACTAAGACATTAAAATTGAGATCATGTTAAAAGAAATGAAAAATTATATTTATTTGATATAATATACTCCCCGTATGATTTGATGTTGTTATTTAAGGAAAAACTCTCAGTTCAATTTTTGTTTCAGATCTATTTTTTTGTGATTAACTCCAATAAAAAGCATATTTGTTTTTGTAATTGCAACAATATATTCTGAAAATCAAATCATATTTTTTTATGATTTTATATTTAGTTTTTATAAATATACCATTGATTATTTATATTATATTCATTTATATACTTGATGGTGTGTGCAGACCTAGAGGGCTCAAGCTACAAATATGAGTCTTCTTTTTGAAATTGCAAAAAAAAAAAGAAGGTTTTCAGGCTAGATCTGATGACTAAATGCCAAAAGTTTTTTAGGGAGAGATGCGCAGGGAATTGTTTTCACCTACCTGATGAAGGAATCCATTTCTCCCTACATAGAGTGAGTCATGTTTAAGAGTTCAATTTGAACCACACGTTTCAAACTCTCGAAGCCTATATGCCATAGGCATGGAAGCACTAAGGGAGATGCTTAAGGTATGGACTGTCTAATTCTATCATATTAGTTTTGTGATTCTAGGGTATGGATCCAAGACGTGGTCTGTCCATATCAACTGCCCTTAATTCCATGAATAGACCATGTTTGTGGAATTCTTCAAGCAGTAAGTAAGGCAAGTATTTAGCGTTATTTATTCAGATTGGACAAATGTTTTTAACACAATAATTGTATGGCATAACGGGCTAGTAGCCTAGCTTCCGACATCCCATCCTTAATTTCATATTGATTGTTATAGGATTCCAACCGAAAGTAAGAAATGCGAGTAATATAAAGTAAGAAATTCTCTAGGGTGGAAAGTGTCACAAAGGTTTACTTTGGACTCGAACTTTTACCATAAGTCACGCCAACCTTCGTGCGACAATCCCGCTTCGGTCCGCTTAAGCAAGATTCAGCCTTCTCACGTGAATATCACCGAACAATTCCATTAGCCCTCGAATACTTCACGCACACAAAAGCGTTTAAAGTGTTTCTCTCATGCACAAAATAACACAAGTGTATAATAGAGTAAAGAAAGCAACAAGAGATATATATATATATAGCCGAAGCTATTTTTTCATTAACTCTCCACAAAATATTAACAAAAGACACTAGTACCTCCTTATTGAAGCACTTACAAGGAACTCCCCACTCGAAGCCCTTACAATGAGAACCTCCCAAAAGCTCTCAACTCTAAAGCTCTCTCCTCTGAGTGATTTCTCTCAATGAGTGAATGATTCAATGATTAAATCTTATCTCTCAACTTTAATGATCTATTTATAGGCTCCTCTAGATGACTAAGCTAGAATCCTAGTAGAACTCTACTAGTTAAGATCATAATCTTATCTTATCTTAACCTTATCAGATTACATCAAACTAACCAATAGATGACATCCCCATCCAATTAGAACTCTATCTAATAGGATTAATTTACATCACATTAACATGATAAAAGATTACCCTATCTAGCAATGATTATCCTTATCTACGAAGATCTTCTCTATCTTCAGATGATCTTTCCACATAATCTTTATCTCTTAAAGCTGATGTTCATCCACTGTGATCTTATCTGCCACATCATCACGTGCCACATCACCAACAGTTTCCACGTTACTGCTGATGTGTTCACTAAGGCCTATCCGCACATAGGTCCATTAATGTATGTCCATAGACAAGTCCATCTTACAAGTCACAATCCGAGTTAGTATAAAACCTAACATGTTTTACATACCTTCGACCTGTCTCGTCGAACTCAAGTGCTTATGTGACTTTCCTCGCTCGCATGCCTTCACACACCCTTAGGTCTCGCTGACTTAGTTCGCCAACTCCTAAGACTTCACCTTTTTCCCTCGTCAACATGCCTTTTTCGTGTCGACCTTCGTGCTGACCTTTGTGCCAATCATTGGCCAAGGCTCTCCAACACTCGCACGATCCCTCGGTCTAGACTTGGGGATCTAACAAACCACCCCTACTAGAAGAATTCGATGCCCTCGTCGAAATAATTTGTGGGCAGTCCTGCAAGAGCGATTCCCTCGAAGACTCCTTTGTTAACTCTCGAAGACTAGAGCAAGCCTTCTCTTCTATTGGCACCTTTCCCACGTGCCACTTCCTCTTTTAGTCGAGTTTGTTTTTGCATGGGTCGTCCTCCACGAGGCTCATAACATTCAAATAGGTGATCCTGTTGATGGCTCCTTCCCCCGAGTCATCTTCATCGCTCCCTCCTTTGTCCTTCGCGACTATGGAGTTCATCTGCTCCTTGTCCTTTTTCCTCTTTGGGCATTCTCAAGCATAATGTGGCTCCTCACAGATGAAGCATGCGACCTTCCCCTTCAATTGTTTCTTCTTATGTTAAGAAGATTCTCCCACCTTCTCTTTGCCTTTCTTTTTGCCATCTCAGGTTCTACCATTTTTCTTGCTCTCTTCGCTGGGTAGAATTGGTGATAGCAATTGGAGATCCATCAAGGCATCTGCTGCCGCTATTGTGCTAGGGAGGTCCTTCACGTTCTGCGTCTGAAGCTCCATTTGTGCCCAACCTTGCAAACCGCTAATGAAGTTGAATAACTTGTCTTCCTCCGACATGTTCCACATGTCCAACATCATCGATGTGAACTTCCTTACATACTCCCTAACCCAGTCGTCTTGCTTTAACCCCTTCAAAGCTTCCCTCGCAAGCCATGAAGTATTGCTTTAACCCCTTCAAAGCTTGTCCCACGTATCAATGGGAGGTCTGCCCGTACTGATGTCATTAGATATCCTCGTCCTCCACCACAGCTTGGCATCACCCACCATGTACATTGCTGTGATTAATACCTTCTTCGAGTCCGCCACCTTTGCCGCTGCGAAATACTACTCCATATCCCACAGAAAATTTTTGAGCTCCTTGGTACTCTACTTGCCATCGAAAACTTATGGCTCTCGCACCTTCACCATAGTGCTTTCCACTTGGACACCCATCTCGTGCTTTGCCATCGCATGCTTGAACACCAACAGATGATAACTCATCTCCTCATGAGCCTTCATCTGTTTCTCGAGTGCTCTCATATTTGCTTGAAGCTCCCTCTCCAAGGCTGCAATATGTTCCAAAATAGGAACCACTCCCTTATCCATTGGGCTAAAGACTCAAGAATCGCCTCTATTCTGGTAACCCGTTCCGTTAAATTACTTCCACCAGCCATCACTTTAGATTGGCTCTGATACCAGCTGTCACAAAGGTCTACTTTGGACTCAAACTTTTACCACAAGTCGCGTCCACCATCGTGTGGCAATCCCGTTTGGTTTGTTTAAGCAAGATTCAGCCTTCTCATGTGAATGTCGCCGAACAATTCCGTTAGCCCTTGAACACCTCACATGCACACAAGTGTTTAAATTGTTTCTCTCATACACAAAATAACACGAGTGTATAATAGAATAAAGAAAGCAACAAGAGATATATATATAGTCGAAGCTACTCTTTCATTAACTCTCTACAAAATGTTAACAAAAGACACTAGTACCTCCTTCTCGAAGCACTTACAAGGAACTCCCTACTCGAAGCCCTTACATGAGAACCCCCCAAAAGCTCTCAACTCTAAAGCTCTCTCCTCTAAGTGATTTCTCTCAATGGGTGAATGACTTAATGATTGAATCTTCGCTCTCAACTCTAATGACCTATTTATAGGCTCCTCTAAATGACTAAACTAGAATCTTAGTAGAACTTTACTAGATAAGATCACAATCTTATCCTATCTTGTCCTTATCAGATTACATTAAAGTAACCAATAGATGACATCCCCATCCAATTAAGACTCTATCTAATAGGATTAAGTTACATCATATTAACAAGATAAAAGATTACCCTATTTAGGAATGATTATACTTATCCACGAAGATCTTCTCTATCTTTAAATGATCGTTCCATATAATCTTTTTCTCTTAAAGCTAATGTTTATCCACTGTGATCTTATCAACCTCATCATCGCTTGCCACATCACCCACAGTTGCCACGTCATTGCTGATGTGTTCACAAAGGCCTATCCTCATATAGGTCCATTAATGTACGTTCATGGACAAGTCCGTCTTCCATGATCAAGCTCACTCATGATACGGTCTCGTCGCTCCATGACTAAGTACAAGTCACAATCCGAGTTGGTATAAAGCCTCGCATATTTTACATACCTTTGACCTGCCTCGTCGAAGTCAAGTGCTTATGGGACTTTCCTCGCTCGTATACCTTCACGCACCCTCGAGTCTCGCATGACTTAGTACGCTAACTCCTAAGACTTCGCCTTGTTCCCTTATTAACACGCCTTCCTTGTGCCGACCTTTGTGCCAAGCATTGACCAAGGCTCGCCAACACTCGCACGATCCCTCAGTCTAGACTTAAAGGTCTAATAGAAAGGTATCACAATATGAACTTTGCCTTGATACAAATGCATGTCAACAAAAATCATTATAAATATCCCTCAACATCTTCCATAAAAAACTTTCCAAAACTTGCAGAAGCCAATAATGTTAGTTTGAAGTTCTTCCCAAATCTATCCGATTCATCGTAAAGTTTTAGTTATTGATGGCTTCAAATACCTTTATGGATTGAGATGCCAATTTTTAGTGTTGACAATTTTGGGCACAAATCATAAGGCTTCTAAGGTTTTAAGAATGATGAATCAAGAGAGAGGAAGGGTATTTTCAGACATTATGCAAATCTTCATTACAACTAATAAAGCAAACACATGCAAAAAGGGCGGTGAATTGTGTGTGACATAAAAAAAAATTTCGCAAGTTATTTTCAATAAATCCTAGTTAACGAATAAAAATAGTAGGATCCTGTTAGACGATAAAGCTTTTTAAACGACAGGAGCCTGTTAGCAATAGGAGTATTTTGTGGGATAGGACCCTACTCAAAGAAAAAAATCCTATTGAATGATGAATCCTTTTAAAACAATTTAAAAGTAGAAGTTCCTGTTAAAACTAAAAGGAACCGTCAACAAGTTGAAAATAGAAGGGACCTATTATAAAAGTGAAGGAACCTCTTACTAAAATGAACACACACATAATATAATATGAAAATATAAAAGATAAGAGGAGAGAGAGAATAAGGACGTAGTTGATTTATACTGGTTCAACCTACAACCCAAGCCTACATCCAGTCCTCAAGTATCCAACCTAAGTGTTTCACTATATAATCAAGTAGTAATTTAACAAGCCTCTGCAAGCTCACAAGTTAATATTTTTCAAGGTTCTTCATCCTTCCACATTAGTAGTATTTCACTAGCCTTTACAAGCTCTCAAGTAAAAATATGGTTTGCTCGATATGAGTTTCAGTAATCTCTCTCAACAGAATTTCACTTTCTAATGCTCAAGAGAATTTTTACAAAGATATTACTTTCAAGAATGTATATTCTTTTGATGAGTTTCGACAATATAGCTTTGCAAGCTTCTGTATTGTTCAATTTTGTTCACAATTGCACTGACTCTTCCTTAAATAGGCATTTCCTAAATTAGTCGTTGCTTCACTTGTATCCTTGGTTAACTGGATCAATTTGAATATGAATAATTTTGATGTCATCTTTGCCAAAAATCTTCCAGCAATCACGGGGCTAATATACAACCTTCATAATTGATAGGATTCTTTCAGATGAACCATTTCTAATAAGGTAAGTTCATAATGAAGGTTCCTGCAAGAAAGAAAGCGTGTTTCTTATGATTTTATTTATTTTTTAGAATAAGACCATTAATTATACAAGGAAATAAATCTAATTTAAATATTGAAATATTTTACAGTTATCATTAAAATTATTAATCATAAACCTTAAGCTAACAACAACTACTTTGCAAATTGCTGAAAGATAGGAATTTCTTCCTTTGCCCTCGCATGGAGTAAAGCAGGTCCCTCTTCCTTCCTCTCCAAAAGCTTTTGACTCATCCTTTGCTCCACCGGTTCAACAACAAATACAAAAATTAGTAAGAAAATCATGGATGCAAGTTTTAGGGGATTAAAAACTAAACAACAGATTTACTTACTGCCTCCCAAATAAATCTAAGAATTCCATTCAAGTTGCACCACTTCTAAAAGTCCTTAAGGTTGGAGAAAATGTTGGAATGTAATTTTAATGGGCTACTTCCTTGATAGAAGAGTGTTATACCTAACTATAAAAGAACAGGCCTTGAGACACTGTAAATAACATAGCTTTATAGACATCTATGTAAACTCTGAAGATACCTTCTTCTTTAGATTTTCCATTCAAGAGGAAGTCAAGAAAATCCTACAAGCAGGACCATGACATGTAAGCGGTAAACCCCTACTTTTATAAGCATGAAGTCCTGATATGAAGGTAAATAAAATCAAATAAGAAAACATACCCATCTGGCTTTTTATTCACGAGGTTCCTCTAAAGTATTGGATCATGAGTGGTTAGAGCTACCTAGCTAGCTATATTGGCAAATTAATTGTCATGGATCAAGCAATAATAGAGACAACAAGAATCAATTATACAAGACTTTATCTATTTGGAAGTTTACTAGCTCCTTTACATGAAACCATTCTATAAGGATTTAGAACCTATGGAGGATAAGCTGAAAGTTTCTTATGTTTGGAGACCTAAATCACTAGAACCAGTCATGAAATGGATGCCCATAGAGAGAAAATTTAATACTAATACCTTTGATAAATTGAATGAACTGGAAGCTAAAGGCAGAACTGATCAGGGCACTATAATAAACACGTGTAGTCTCACTTTAGTGAATGGGAAAGCAGAAGCAGAGAATTAAAAGGAGCTTAGGTCTGAGACTTTTTAAGATAAGACCCTTATTACTGAGTCAAAGGAGATGGATATCTCAAATCAAACAACTAGGGAGGGCAGGAAGGCAAAAAGGAATCACAGGATACTCTTATGAATGACATAAATTGCAAATCCAACAAGGAAGGAATGCTAGAAATAGATAACCAAAATGATGTCTTTGAAACTGTATAAAGAAGGAAATCGGGAAGGAAGAAAAAAACTTTCCACTAATTCATGAAAGTAATTTTGTGGAACATAAGAGGAGCCAATGTATCCTCCAAAAGATGTTTGTTGAGGGATTTTATCCTTCAAAATAAACCAGATATTATTAGCTTTTAAGAAACCAAACTAAAGCAAGAAAACAATGATCTACCATACTTGTTGCAAGCCAAATGAAGAATGATAAGGAATCACATCTCTCACCCTAATAAAAAAATTATATTATACTATTACTCTCTAACCATTAAAATGAAGGTTTTGCAGAAAATTAAGCAACTAATTTATGTCAGTGTTGTCCAGTTGAAAAATAGGAGGAGTTTTCTATTATCTTTCATCTATGCTTATAACAGTAGTCATCTAATACTTTTTATATGGAAAAAGTTTAGAGAAATTGCTTACAATAGCCGAAATCTATAGATGATAGCCAGAGATTTCAATGCCACCATCTCCTCTAAAGAAGCTAATGGCGATAGAGCTAGCAAAATGACATGTACTGAGCTTATAAAATGCCTTACTAATTTTTAAGTGACAGATATTCTATAGGGGTTAATTTTTTACTTAGACTAATAATCATGGTGTAAGCAATTTTATTGAGAAGACACTAGATTGATGCCTTGCAAATGTAAAGTGGTTCTAAGCATTCCCAAACTGTCATTCCTCCTTCTCCAATTCAAGCCTATCTAACCACACCTCTTTACTGTTAATGCAGAATTGGTAAGTCCTAAAACTCATTTCAGGTTCAATAAATTTCTCAGTGACCTAGTTGGTTTTGATGAAGCAATATGGAAAGGGATTACAACCACAACTTTAGGAACTAAGTAGTATATATATATATCCAGAAGCTAAAACACATTAGGGATAAGTTGAAAAGACTGCACAGAGACAATGTTGGAAACACTAGGCATGTTCTTAACACAACTAAACAAGCCTTAGAGAACATATAGAATGCGTTAAACTACCACCCATCATCTTTAGAGCTACAATATAAGGAAAAAGTAACTTGGGAAAATCTATCTAAAGATCTCCTATTTGATTACTCTTTAATGAAAAAGAGATCCAGGGTTCAATGATTAAAGGATGGAGACAAAAATAATGCTTTCTTCCATAAAGCAATATGACAAGAAGATGGTTCAATAGTATTGTATCCATAAAGAAATATGGAACACTAATTTTAGAACAGGAAAACCATTTGGAAGAAGCTACTAGTTATTTTTCACAGGTTATAAATGCCCCAACCAGTGCCATTTTATCCACTGAGATAATTAAGTTAATTATGAAGAAGGGACTGAATGACATGGAAAAAAGCATTCTCACTAATCTGTTATAGTTTAGGAGAAAGAAAGAGCCCTAAGTCTATTGAATCCATACAAAACCTCTAGCCCTAATGGTTTCAATATTGATTTACTTGTTAAGAATTGACCTATGATTAAAGATACAATTCCGAAAGCCATTATGGAGTTCTTTAAAAATGGGAAATTACTTAAGAAAATCAATAAAACCTATATTACTCTGATTCCAAAGAATAGTGAACAAAGAGGACTGGGAGACTATAGATCTATAGCCTACTATAATTCTATTTACAAGGTAATCTCCAAAGTCTGTACAAAGAGACTTAAAAGAGTATTGAACAAACATTTTATGTAATATACTAGTATGATTATTATACTATTTAATGTGTTGTACATGCATTTTATAAAGTATGCTTTATTTATGGTATAGTAGATTAATTTAAGAGTTTAAATGTATTATTGACGTTATAAAGGAGATCACAGATAGACAAGAGATGATTCTGGACTTGACTAAAAAGTTTTTGGAAAATTTTTGAAAACACTAAAAATTTACGAAATGAGTCTAAACAAGCTTTAAAAGACCTTAAATGTGCTTTGGGGATTTAGGTGACACTTTTCAATGAAATCGAGAAATTTCAAGATTCAATTTGAAATTTTTTCTGTTCGACTGAAAAAGTTACTAAACAATTTCGAAATATGATTAAAAAAACTCTGGAATTAGGATTGAAGTCCCTAAGAACTAAAACAGGTCAAAACGGAGGTCGTTTGAATAGAATTAATGTAATTCAAAAACTTCATGATAAAAAGACCCATATTGAAAGAAATAACAAATTTTAGGGATAATGTGCCCAATTAAATTGTTTTAAGCATACAATTAAAGGGCTTTAGGTTTAATTAGAGTGCATTGAGGTCAATTTGAGGTTTAGAATTATCTAGAATATTTTTGTATTTATTTAGAACAGTTTATTAGTTTAATTCGGTAAGGGACAAAATTGTCTTTTTGTATAAAATGGTGTTAGTGGATTAATGTGTAACACCCCACTCCCGCTGAACCCGGACCCGATATCGATCGTGATACCCGAATCCGTGCCCCACGAGGGTGGCGTGTCACATCACTTTACACAAGTCGGTATAATTTTTTTTTTGTAAACTCTTTTAAACTTATCACTTATGAGTGATCCCACTTTTTCTTTTCGAAAACACTTTGTCTATTTAATCAGAAAGCAGAACATAATACAACCCAATGAAAATCACAAACACTTTTATTAGCCACTTGGGCCCATTTGCAATTACACAATACA
>JANQAP020712274.1:0-12987 GCA_026874005.2 Erythroxylum coriaceum | reverse complement strand
ATAAATAATTAAACTCCAATAATAATTCTATCATGACCTCATAATTCATTTAATTCATGCTTAACTAGAGAAAAAAAATTTGGGGGCCAGCAATCGCCAACTATCCTAAACCAGAATACATCCTTTTAGGATTATAGCGTACAGTGGTGAAAAACTCAATAGTCATCATAGGATAAATTGGCACATCACAACGAATGAACCTACTTCAACCTATGTTCGTAGCTAATCACTCAACATTATGCCTCACTCTTATAGTTTCTAATAGTTCAAAGTCAAAGTATGGAGGAGCAATTAATTCCCTATCTCTAAAGTCCTGGAAACGCATACCTTCGTCTTCCGAATAAATGGGGAATGGGGCACGAAAAGTTACCGCCATATCGGGTTTACCTTCTCTGAAGACTTGAAGGTGCAATTCGTTGGTTAGTTTCAGATCTAACATCTTTTTTGAAGCCATTGGAAGATGAAAACCAGCAAAACTAAGTAAGAAAGGGATGAGCTCATTTTTTAGAGAGAGAGAAAGAGAGAGGAAATCTTACCCAAATTCTTATATTTTTTGAATGATTAATGTATAATTAGAGTAAAGGATTGTGATATTGATGGAAGAGATGAAGAAAATACCAAGAATCTAGTGTAAGATGAAGGATTTGAGAGAGTGGGAGAGTGGGTTTCATAGATTTAAAAAGAGAGGTTATGAAAATTTGAAGAATGAATGAAAGAAGAAGAGGGGAGGAAATTTTAAAATTTTCCTTAGATTGGGCTTCCCACGATCGTGTGAATACTCCTCATTCCTAGGATCTTGCATTTTCTCTCCAGAAACTTTCTAGAGAGATTTCCCATGGTCATGGGAATCACTCCCATTCCTACGATCGTGGTTTAACTCTCCATAAACTTTCTGGAGAGTTTTCCCACGATCGTGGGAAACTTACCAATTCCCACGATCGTGCGTTGGTGTAATTCTTCCACTTTGAAACCTTCTTCCAAGCATAGCATGCATTCTTAATGATCTCACAACCTACAAACACATCAAAATAATATTACCAACAAAACGTTTGAAGAGAGACTAAGCTAAAATTCAAACAAAATCCAAATAAACATCAAACAACTCAAATCAAACATAATCATAACTAAATGAATCAAACAACAAATAGCCAAAAAAAATCAAAAGAAAGATAAAATTTCATAGGTTGCCTCCCATGCAACGCTTTCTTTTAACATCAGTAGGTCGACATTCTCCTTGTACTTAAGGCGGTTTAAATGAATGGTATGATGGTAATGCAGAAACTGATCTTAAATTCTACATATAAGCTACCCTAGTATGGATTCCACCTTCCTTGTAATTTTCCTTCCTTCGCCTTCTCCTATGCTATCGTTTCTTTTTGAATGCATTCCCAGGATCCTTAATATCTTCCTATTCTCCTTGAGGTTCAGGTTCCTTGATATCCGTTAGGGTTAAAGGAGAACAATAGTCTTTCTTTGACACCTTGAAGGTTAATTGCTCCTTTCCTCCTCTCAGAGTTAGTTTACCCCCCATCAACATCATTGATCGAGCGAGAAGTAGCCAGGAACCGTCGTTCAAAGACCATAGAAGTTTCGTCATCTTCTCCAATATCCAGTATGAAGAAATCTGTGGGGAAGATGAATCTATCAATATGTACTTGTACGTTCTTAATAACCCCCTTCAGTTGGTGCGTTGTTTTGTCGGTTGTTTTCACTAATATCTTCGTGGACTCTAACTCTCCTAATCCCAACTTCTAACTAAAAGTGTAAGGCATCATATTGAGACTTGCTCCCAAATCTGTAAATTCCTTAGCTATGTTGACTCCATTAATACGACAAGGAATGAAAAAGTCCCCTGGGTTTTCTTTCTTCTATGCTATGTTAGGATTTCCTTCTGTTATGTGCTCCTTCGCCTCTTTCTTGACTGGTTCCTTTAACATGAGCTTTGTTTGTAGTCGATTTGTTATATCCTTAATCTTGTTTGACTCATCCTCCTTAAATTCTCATTACTCTACTTGAACTTGACTCCCGCTGAGCAAAAATAGGATATGAAATTCCAGGTTGAGGCTTCTTGATCGGCTCACTTACTAGCTCACTTGGAAGGATTTCCAAAACTATTTGTCCTTCTCTCTTGTCTCTGTCTTCCTTCTTATATTTAATTTTCTTTTCCTGTGTTCGAGTGATGGCCATGATTCACTCCTTTGGGTTAACCTCAGTATTGCTCGGTAGGTTACTTGTACTTCTAGAAGACAACGCATTAGCAAGTTGATCTATCTAAGGATGCATGGTTCTTCACAATCTGTTCAAACTTCACTTCCATCCTCTTCTGACTTTCCTCCTGGCTGGCAAACATCCTCTTCTGATTCTCTTCTTGAGTTGCTAGTTTGGAACCTAAAACTGCCATCATCTTGTCCATTTTGCTCTCCATCGATCCAATTTGATCTTGATGAAATCTCGAAGGTCTTCACGATCTTGCTTGGTTACCTGCATTGTTAGTGCTCCAAAAAAAATTCAGGTAGTTATTACCTCTTTGTGGCTAGCCCAGGTAATTTACCTATTCTGTACCACCAACTCCCAACAAAAAACACTCAGCTGAGCCATGGTTGTTTTACCCACATAGCTCACATTGTACTTGCATCGCCTTAGCTGTAGATGAAGATGCTCGTTACATATTGTTCAACTACTTCGGAAGGGCTATAATATATGCCTTCAAAGCAGTAACAAAGTCAATAGGATCATACCTTTTTTCTCCTTCTGCCCCTATCTACTCCTCTCATTTGATCAGATACAACTGTTGCTCGCCAACTCCTCCAAAAGGTCATGAGCTGCTTCAATAGTCTTCCTCATCAGTAAACCTCCAGTAGCTGGATCTATGGTTCCTCTCATGCTCGGATTCATGCTATTATAAAACGTCTATAAAAGGAACTCCCTCAGAAGGTTGTGGTTGGGACAGCTTCTCTATAATTCTTTAAATATCTCCCAGGCCTTATGGAGAGACTCCCTATCACTCTGCTAAAAATTTATGATCTCCTTTAAGATCCTCGTCGTCTTGGTTAATGGAAAATATTTTGCAAGAAATGCTTAGGCTAGCTGCTCCTAAGTAGTGATCTGTCCCGAATTAAGCAAATTGTACCATGTCTTTGCCCGATCTTTCAAAGTGAAAGAAACTAATCTCAAATTTATTGCATCATTAGACATTCCATTGAATCAAAAAATGTCACAAATCTTCAAAAATTAGCAATGTGAGCATTCGGATCTTTATTGGATAACCCATATAATTGCATATTATTCTGCAATAGTTGAGTGCTAGCTTGATCTCAAAATTATTAGGTTAAACCACTGGCCTCGTAACTACTTGAGGATTGAATCCTAGCCTCATAAAGTCCATCAGTTTCCTCTCAGCTCCTCCTTGCTCTCCTTCTTCAACCATATCTCTCTGTATACTATCGCGATGCTTCACTTTTCTTAATCGTTCGTGTCTTGTGATATCAGGAAACTCATCTTTACTAATGTCTGTCGATCTTCACGTGCTCCTTGTGTTCATACACTTGTAGATACACAAGGAAAAGTATCAAAAACTCTTAAATCAAAGTAATCTCAACGAAACAAGACACTAAACAAACAATCCCTGAGAACGACGCCGAAAACTTGTTGATGAGCAAAATAGTCTACTAGTTTTAAGCTCAAAAACTATAAGTATACGGGACATGACTTGTAGTTCAAAAGCAGATGTTAATCCCACGAGGATTGATGCTTAGGCACCACTTAATTCATATTAATCTTTGTTTAAGAAACGAAATTGTTTAATGGAAATAATCTAGAAAATTAAATCAAAATTAAATGACTAACAATGAATAATTGATAACACTAAAATGTAGAAAATTGGAATTCAAGGTTTTAAGAACTAGAGATCACTTTTTCCCTATCTTGTCTCCCTCCTATTTTATTAATCAAATTGTGTCTCACCTAAGATGTTCGAATGCATTAAATACCCTCCCTCAAGGTGTAATTAATTGTCCCTAATCAAATTAAATGAAGTTGATTAAGCAATCTCTCAATCTACCAAATCACTCCACCAATTTAACTAGTTATTAAGTTATCATATAAGTGATCAATTAAATTAGCCAAGATCTCTTTTTCAATTAATCGATTATCGTGATGAATGTAGGTCTATAGAACCCCAACTCTCGTTGTACAATCCTACACAGATTACCCTACTCAATATCTCGATCTATTCCAAGATATAAAGGTATTCAACATTCATCAAAGACATCTTTCATTCAATTCAATAAACATAAGAGTTTACCAAGATAGTTCAAAAGTAATCACTAAAAATAAATCAACCACTCATAGTGTTTATAACATCCCTATCAATTGAATCTTCCATCATACAATGACTAGAAGAGATAAAAAGACAGAAAATTAAATAAAGAAAACTCCTTCTCTTCTTTGCCTGAATCTGGAAATTTCGGTGTTGGTAAGCTCTTCTCCCAATTATGATTGATGATCCTTGAATCCCCACCTTCCTCAAGACTCTAAATCTGGATTTTTTTCTTAAGGAGGCTATTCTATATAGAGGGTTCACATCCTCCTTCTTCCATAGCAGTTTAATATCTTATATAATCCAGAAAACCTAAAAATTAATTAAACCCCGTAAATGTTCTCGTATTAAACATTCGACAATTGTGGGAATTGATATGATTCATATGATTGTGGGTTCTTGCAGCAGAATGCTTCCTCTTCTCTTCTCCTGTTTTGATTTTTAGCTCAATCGCAAAGTTGCTCAATCTTCATTCCTATATAAAATTAATCAATTCTTACCCTAAATTAACATCAAACATAAAAGAACAACAATGAAGATCAAACTAAAGGAAAACATACAAAATGAATCCTAAAATATAACAATAATAAACTATTATGCAAGAAACACATGCCAACTACTTAGAACACACACAATGCACAACTATCACTTATATTTGTTAAAATTCCATGTTATGAATCCTATGTTAATGTAGTTTCTATCACTTTTACTTTAAAAAAAAGAGTAAGAAAAGAAAAAAATATGAGTTTGAATAAAAGTATTAAGGAGGAAATACAATTGTTGTGAAAAGTTGTTAATTAATAGTTTATTCTCCTTAAATTGTATTGATTGGGTGTTTGAATATAATACATACGAGGCAGATGTTGTTTTGCATGGAGCACTTTTTGTGTTATGTTGATGTAGCTTATGGTGTGAGAGCTAAATTGAGTTGTGAAACATAGTTGTTGCATCCCTCATAGCTGATGGTTCCCAGTTTTAAATGAATGTTAACTTGTGTGTGTGATATCTCATTAAGTGTTACTTTTGCTTCGCTAACTTGATTGCTTTTATGCTACATTACCCAAAATATATCCCACCTTACCCTTACCCATATTACAACCTTAGAAAAGTCCTTTGATTCATGATTATGCAAATGGCTTTTAGTGGTGGAGAAATGAAATGATATGCAAAGTTATGGATTATTATAATTATGAATGGTGTTTGAGTGTACCCTAGAAATATCTTGTTTAAACACCTTTTGTCTAAGTCTACCTCTAGATCACTCAGTTTCTAAGGGTGATGATGTTGATTGATCCTGAGTAGAAGCTTTCAATGTTCAGTTATTACTTTAGGCTTTGAAAGTGATTCATCTTTACTTATGGTTACTTGTGACTTTGATTTTGACGATTTGGCCGAGGACGGTCAAAGGCTAAGAGGGGGGCTAGAACTTGATATATGTTTAAATTTTGATTCATTTGATATACTACACTTAGTGATTAATGCCTTAGAGATGTTTAGGATACTCACTTTAACTCATATTTGATTATAGGTACATCTTGGAAGAAAAGGAGCTAAAGTGACTTGAAAGCATGTTCATTGAAGCCATCTTCTCAATATCCATAATATATTGATTCATGGAGCAAGAACAACAAGAGGATTGAAAGAAGGGACAAAGAATTTCAAGTGAAAATCACTTATGGCCTGTTAGAAATTGTCATAACCGAGAGTGAAGTTTAATGCTTATAACTAACCAGTTGCTTCTCACACTAACGTCCATGCATGCACGCAATAGCTCCCATGTAAGGTGACAAAATGTTTCTCACGGTAAAGCCATCTTCTAGCTGCTTCTCATGGTTTCGCATACTTCCAGCCAGCTGTCCTTTTACTTCACCAACTTTTAATGTATAAAAAGACAAAGGTGGATGGTTATATTTGGAATAAAAAAATGAAGATGGATTTAAAGGGTTCCTGATTTTTAAACTTTGTTTTTTACTACATAAGGAAAGGTTGTGACGTCAGATAGGAGGTTGTTTGAGAGAAGAGAGAGCCACAAGCTTTGTTTCTCTTCATTCCTCATTTTTTAGCTCCAACAGTGGCAATAGAGATTAAAGCCAATGGTGAGAGCTTAAGGATAGAGATGGAAGGCTAAGCTTCCGAGTTGGTTTTATAGGGATGTCAATACCGAGTCATAGTTAAGCCATTGTGTCATATTAAGATGCAATTTCTGTTTAGATTGTTATGTTGTTTATGTTGATTTGATCAAGTTTTGGGATGGATGATCTTAATACGTTATTTTGATTGTTTTATTTCAAACCTATTTGCTATAACATTGATTTTAATCTGTAATTGTTACTTTAATGTTGTTAGTAGCGTCTAATGATCTCATACCATTAAGAACCACATAACTTAGGTTAGATAACCCAAGCATTTGAGGTTACTACCTATATTGATCGTTTTTCACTTCGTAATGTGGCTGCCAAATTAATTCTAGAGATCGTATCCTAGGTTATTTGGTAGTTAGGTTTAATTAATTGTTATGTCTTGCTTAAACAAAAATTAAGGGAAATTTGGGATTAATAGAGCATTTTATTAGTCTTAGATTAATAGTCCAAAGAGAGTTGTAAAGACGTTAGGATGATGGAATATGCTTGATTGTGTTTAGGCCGAGATTGAACCTAGAACCAGACTTTACTCATATTTGACACTTTAATCATTTATGTCTACTTTCTTTAATTTATTTTGAATAGTTTAATTTGATTTTATTTTCTAAATTGATTAAAATCCAAAACCCCCCCATTTTGTTATATTTTCCTAGCATCAATTAATTTTGTTACGGAAATTAATCGAGCATTTCCAGTGGATTTGATCCTGACTCACCATAACTACAAATTTTAGTGTGCAGAGTGAGGTAAATTTTGCAGTGCACTCGACACACGCTATCACCAAGTAAGTAATCCTATCTATTTCACTTGTTTATACATGTTTAATTAGGTGTTTTACATTATATAATTAATTTTTGTTCAAAAATTCTAGAATTGAGAAGTTGGGAATTTGTGTGAATTTGCACAATTTTATGTTTAATTATGGTTTAATAGTTGACTATCATCATTACCCAATCGATTTCATGATTCAATTTGCTTAATTTAATGTGAATTAGGTGAAAATTCAACTTTAATTACAAAATTGTACGATTTTTGATCACTAAGTGTTTAATTATGAATTTTTTGCATAAAATTAGGTTAATTAGTTGTTTTTGACATTAATTGTTTTTGTGTTTAATTGGATGTTAATTTTGTATGAATCTAATGTTTAATTTTTTTCAATTTTGCATCATTGTGAAATTAGGATTTTTAATTTTGATTGTTAATTATAATTTTTTAATTAACAACGTCAATCCTCAACTTCCAAGAAGATTCAGTAGAAAAAATGGAGATTTAGAATTATGATTCCTTTGTTTTCTATTAGTTTTTCTTCATATTTAACTTTGATTTCATTCTCTATAATTAGTAACTAAATGATCTATGTCTAGGTGTGATGAACCCTAGTTTGGGATGATAATAGGTTTTGATCTTTTATTTATTCCAAATATTTCGGTTGATTATTGCGATTCAATTTTGTGTTTTACCTTTGCTCTAATATATGTGAAATATTAGTGCATTATTTGATTTCATATGATTGAGATTAAGAAATCCCCTTATATGAATAGAACTACCATAATTGAAAAGATTTGTATGCAAACTTAGAGATAGGCATATATAAATCCTCTAGATTAAGGTCAAACCTAATAGTGAAATTCATAAATTGATAAAACAATCATAGGGGTTTTAACTAGAAAGATTTCTATTAATCAACTGAAGGATTAGTTGTTAATAATCTTAAGAGAGTTATTAGCATAAGATAGAAAATTCCACGTTCCAATAATTAATATTATAATTGTAAGATAAAATGTTAATAATATCTAAAGATTCTTAAGGGGATTCATAACCTAGACACTACTATTTGATATTGATTTTCTTTATATTTTACTTATCTTGAGATCATAGTTGTTTAATCATAATTTAGTTTATTTGTTTAGTTTATTTTTAATTAAAATCCAATATTTGATTCTTAAGCTAGATTATAGGAAAAGGTAATTACTAGTAAATACAGTCTTCATGAAATTAACCTGTACTTGCATATACTAATTACAACTATGTCGTGTACTTGCATATAATTCAATATTGACCTTAACCCAGTAAGAAGTCAATCAAAGGTCAATCCTTTGTCTTTTGTGGGCAAACTTATTTCATTTAGCAAATGCCTACTTATTGTAGAATCTGATCAAGACTTTAAATGTGTTCTCTAGTATATTAGGGTTGAAGGTTAATAATAAAAAAAGTAAGCTATACATATCTATGGATGTTTAAAACTCAAATACTCTAAGCTCAATTACTAGAGTAGCCCTATATAATGGTCCCTTTAGACACTTTAGAGTGTCAATATCTACCAAAAAGCTAAGGTTCACAGAATGTATCTATCTTTTGGAATCTTTTAGGAACAAAATTAATGATTAGCAGAATATCCTAGTAGAATTTATCTTATTGTTTCATTTCTTTTAAAAAAATGCAAGTACACTAAGGCTCTCACCTCTTCTTACCTAGGAAGATTATTAAGGAGATAGAAAAATGTACAAATAATTTCCTATTATAAAGCAAAGCTGAAGACTATAGAGGAGATAAAGTGAAATGGGAGGATTTATACTTACCTAAACATGAAGGGGGACTCAGGTTAACTTCTCTATAATCACAATAAGCAATAATAATAGGTAAGAGAATTTGGAGACTATTCAATGACAATGAGGCTTTATGGAATAAATGGATGCATGCTTATCATCTCTTTATTACCAATTTTTGACAAATCAAGAACAATAAAGATCAATCATGGAGTTTAATTCAAATGTTAAGGTTGAGAGATCAACTCCAACCTTACATAAAAAGCTTAATTAGGAGCAGTGAGAACACTTAGTTTTAGTTCAACAATTGGATAAATGTAGATCTATTAAGTGAAAGGGAGAATTAAACCACTTGACTTTAAAGATCACAAAGAATTTAAAAGTGGAGGTGACCATCTCAGGCAAAAATTGAGATTGTTAGTTTAGAGGTTCATATGTTATAACTATTAACCTTCCTCCCTAGCTCCCAAATACTCAGGAAAAGGATAGATAATATAGCTAGGGGATCCGTCACAAAAATTCTCCATCCATTTTTATTACAAAATATTTAGAAAGCATTCGTATGAAGTATTTTCGTATGAACTAATTTGGGGTAAGTCCTTAATACCTAAAGCTTCTTTCATTAGTTAGTTAGTAGCTAAACAAAGATTAAGACCTAAAGATAAACATGTGGGTGGTCAAGAATGAATATGCCGCTTGTGTAAATCCTCTCAAATGTTATGGGTTAAAATTCAAAAAATGTTTAAAAATACTATAGGGAATCAAAATGGAAAAATATTCTCAAATGTGCCAGCGACAATTCTAGGATGTTAAAGTAAGATGGAACCATCTTTAAGACAACCTTTAACTGCTGCACATATGCAATTTGGAGATAAAGGGAAGCTAAGCTGCAAAATAATTCTCTTATGAAGAAATAGGAAATGCCAGATAAGATGATAAGCTGGATCAAGGAAATCATACTTCCATGCAATGCTTAAGAACATATAAGCTTATGGATGAAGGCTAGATGGAACCTATTATAATGAATTATATAATGTGTTAGTTCACAGATTGAGACTATGATACATTGTAATGATGCTGGCACTTTAAGAACATGAAATAACTCCCTCTATAATGGTGTTTTATTATTTTGGTCAATAAAATTAAAATTTAAAATTTTCAAAAAAAGAATTTTCAACAATACCCTTAGTGAGCCTGCTTCTACTTATTTCACTCTATGCCTTTATTTGTTTATCCACCTTTTATTTTTAATTTATTTTATATCGACATATTTTAACACTTAATTAGCATACTAATGATCTCAAAATAATTTTCCTCCGATAATTTCAATTTATCTTATCTCTAATGCATTTTCTTCTAATTTATTCGCTAACTTCAATTATTTTTAATTATTTCTCTAAAAATTTCAAGTAACTAAATTTATTCCCAATTTACATCATTTATTCTCAAAATTTCTTCTTATTAAACTAATTCTAACAAAAATAAATATTTTCCTTTTCTAAGCACCAAAATGCAAACTATAAAAATTCAAGTTTGATAATAAAAATAATTAGAAAAAGCGCACTATATGGGAAAAGTATAATTTAATGGGACTAAATAGTAATTGAATAAACTAAACGAAAATTTAAGGTGTTACCTACCCACTAAAGATCTAAATTAACATCTTTCAATAGTCTTGGAACATTATGATACCTTAAAACTTAATGGTGTCTCACTAAATGTCATTAAGTTAAGATTATTCCCTTTATGCTTAAGGAAAAGGCAAGAGCATGGTTATAAACTTTCTCAGTAAGATCCATCACCACTTGGGATTAACTATCCAAAATTGTCAGGTTAAAAAATTCCTTTAAGGCAAAACTACTCATATTAGAAATCAAATCATAACTGTTTCTCAATGGTAAGGGGAATCACTCCATAAAGATTGGGAGAGGTACAAGGAACTATTAAGGTCACTTCTTTATCATAGGCTTAAGAAGTGGCTCATTGTTCAAACATTTGGTAATAGGATGACCTAAAACACCATGATTTTAGTAGATGCTACTACTGGAGGTACTTTTATGAATAAGAATATAGACTAAGTGTACAATTTAATCAAGGATATGGCTCAAAATCATTATTAATAGCCAAGTGAAAGAATAGTTCCATACAAGACTCTAGGAAAGTATGATATTTATGCTTTAAGTCTTCTTACTACTAAGGTTTATGCTTTATTTAAGAAATTTGATCATATAAGTGTGAATACTATAGGAACATCTACTTTTTCATATGATATTTGTGGATCTGTAAAACATTTAACTACAAATTATTAATTGGGGAACACAATTTTCTAATATTCTTATGTTGAATAAGCTAAAAAAAATAAATGCCCAATTTCTGATAATTATTTTATCAACTTCAACTAGAGAAATGATCCTTTTTTCAATACCTATAATCCTAGTTGGAAAAATCATCTCAAATTCTCTTGTAAGAACAAATTTAACCTTATTTCTAAGAACAGTGTTAGGCAACCTCAAGTTTTTAATCAAGGCCTTTTATCTCTTGCCCTCCTTAAAAATCTAATTTAGAGTCTTTACTTAAGAATATTTTAAATAATAAGAAAAGAAAAGTGAGGGTTTACTGAGGAAATTTGATAACTCAGTTCTAAAGTTGACTCTTTAGGAATCACTTAATAAATGTTAGAAGCCCAAATTTCCTTATAAGTCAATTCTTTTGTTAGACCATATAGGCAATTTCTTAGCCAACTTATGAACTTTATAAAGCATTATAAGGTTATGACATTAAGGAGTGGTAAGCAGTTAGAGGATCCAAAGGTAAGAGAGGCTGAAAATAAGAAAAACAAAGAGGGTGGGTCACTTAGTGAGGAAAGTGAGATCACATGAGAGAAGAGAGGAAAATATTAATAACCAAAATATCTTCCTCCTATACAATATAAGCTACCAGTGCACTTCCTTCAAAGATTAGCTAATGGTAAACTTGACAAACAATTAATTTTTTTAAGGTTCTTTAAAAGTGGTACATTAATATCTCTTTTTATAGATGCTTTGAAATAAATGCCATCTTATGTTAAGTTTTTTAAAGAATTATTGTCTAAAAAATGAATCTTGAGGATTATGAAAATGTATCTTTGAATTAGGAGTGTCATAAGAAGGGAGTATGACTATGGTTAAAAATAAGACTAATAAATTGATCCCACTTGAACAGCTAAGGGTTGAAGAATATACATTGAATATAGAAAGTTAAACAAGGCAACCTCAAAACCTAGTTTTGAATTGGTAAAATATCATTTCATGGTGAGGGAAGGCATTGTCCTAGGAAATTTAACGTTTAAGTGAGGAATTAAAGTTGATAAGAAAAAATTCAAGGCGATTAATAAGATGTTATAACCCACCAATCTTAAAGTCGTGAGGGGTTTCTTAAGCCATATTGATTTTTAATAGTATTTTATAAAAGATTTCTCTAGAATTTGATATGTGGTTAATTGCTTATGCATTTATTCCATAACACCTAGGATTTAATGATATGAAATGTTTAAGACATTCACTTTATTTCATATTTTGTTTTAGGCACAAGTCAAAAGTGAAAGAGTTGAAGTAAGACGAAAGAACTATATTTGAGTTGTCTTCCTAAGATTCACACTCACTTGTCTTCACGGAGCTAGAAGCAGGAGGATTAAAAGAAAAGGGGACAAGAAAAAGCATAAAATGAAGAGTGCATGTTGAAGAAACATGGCTCATGACCATAACAAAAGTTGTCATAGGCGTGACACATTTTTCACGACATGCCCATGCAAATGAGGCTCACGACTGTGAGCCTTTGGCTTACTGGTGTGACACCATCATGCACACCCATAAGAAATGTGTTGGATCCCATTTTTAGGATTGTTATATTTTTATTTTATTTTATTTATTTTATTAAATTATCAAGTATGAAAATAAATTAGGATTTGTGAATTAGAAATTTTTGGAATTTAATATGGTAT
>JANQAP020711543.1:0-10048 GCA_026874005.2 Erythroxylum coriaceum | reverse complement strand
TTTTTTTTTGAAAAAAAGCCAATGCAAAATTATATATGTAAAAAGGAAAAAGTAACATGATTGAAATATCCTTTTTATTATTGTTTATGATTTTGTTACACATCCGCGCAGGCAGATTCTTACCATTGCGTATTATAAAGTTGGTTGTTGTCCTCGTCTCTGATCTTACAATGTTCTTGTGTCTCTCCCTCTGTCCCTCTCACTTAGCTATGGCGGTCTCGGGCTCTCTCTCCATAGCTAACCAATCTCTATCTCCATTCCTGTCAGCCCCAAGAGCCGGCTTTAGTTGCAGGAGAAAGGTACAAGTTAAACGGCTTCATTTCGTTAACGAATCAATAGTTTACGTTCTGTGTTTGTACAATTGCCTAGTTGTTCTTGCAAGATACAATTTTGATTGGTTTTTCCACTTCAAAATCGGTTCTTTTTGCTGTCAAGGAGGGTTTAAGAGTGCCATTTTGGTGTTTGGTGATATGGGTTGGTTTCGTGATCGTGTTTTGATGGTTTTGTGTTTGGTGGTGGTTGTGTGTTTCAGTTCTGTGTACGAGCATCTGCCGCTAGTAAAGATGACGATGAAGGGAAAATAATGATAAAGAAGGAGAAAGATGGATGGAAAATTGATTTCTCAGGTGAAAAACCAGGCACTCCATTGTTGGACACGGTTAATTACCCAGTTCACATGAAGAACATGTCGACGCAGGTAAACTCCACATACATAGGCATCTGATATTGTTGAATATGATCAGAACAGTCATTTGTAAGTTTCTCTAATATTATCGAATCAAAACTAGGTGGACGGCTTTTGTTTTTACTGTGTATTTATTTGCTTTTGGCTATTTTGCAAATGACTTTAGTTTCTTTTACGTTTGTTGTTATCGACAACTTACAGGATCTTGAGCAACTAGCAGCAGAGCTAAGGGCAGATATTGTGTATACTGTGTCTAAAACAGGAGGGCATCTTAGTGCAAGCTTAGGAGTCGTGGAACTGGCAGTAGCTCTGCATCATGTATTTAACACCCCCGAAGACAGAATTATATGGGATGTTGGTCATCAGGTACAAAAACAGAATGATGAGCGAGTCTCTAATGTTTAATCTATAGCAGATACTGTTACATATGATTCAGTGATTGTCGAAATTTGCAGACATACCCACACAAAATTCTGACAGGCAGAAGGTCTAAGATGCATACCATCAGAAAAACTTCAGGGCTCGCAGGTTTTCCCAAAAGAGATGAGAGTGTTTATGATGCTTTTGGTGCAGGGCATAGTTCTACAAGCATATCTGCTGGCCTTGGTATGTGTGTAGCTCATATTACCAGTTGTTATTCCATTAATCAATACTCACTCATATTGGTTAAACTTGTAGATCAAAATTATGCTGCCTGTTAAAAATAAGGTTTTGAATCTGATTAGGCTTTTGCTTCATTGAAAATGAAAAATTTTAGGTATGGCCGTTGGGAGAGACCTTTTAGGAAAGAATAACAATGTCATTTCTGTGATTGGAGATGGAGCTATGACAGCAGGACAAGCATATGAAGCCATGAATAATGCAGGATTCCTTGATGCTAATCTGATTATTATATTGAATGACAATAAACAAGTATCTTTGCCTACTGCTACTGTTGATGGTCCTGCAAAACCAGTTGGAGCTCTTAGTAGTACTTTAAGCAAGCTCCAAGCAAGCACCAAATTCCGTAAACTTCGTGAAGCTGCCAAAGTAACTTCTTAGTTTCTATATGTATATGTTGCAATTGTCAAGTTTCAATTGGCAAGCATCTGACTTTTTGTTTTATCTGTTCAAGAGCATAACAAAGCAAATTGGTGGACAAACACATGAAGTTGCAGCCAAGGTGGATGAATATGCTAGAGGACTAATTAGTGCTTCTGGATCAACTCTCTTTGAGGAGCTTGGGTTGTATTATATTGGTCCAGTAGATGGGCACAACGTTGAAGATCTAGTAACCATATTTCGAAAGGTGAAATCAATGCCTGCACCAGGACCAGTTCTCATCCACATCGTGACAGAGAAAGGGAAGGGCTACCCCCCAGCTGAGGAAGCTGCTGATAAGATGCATGGTAAGCTTGTAATACCAAATTCAATATTTTTATTATTAGTTATTGAGAAGATCCTAATTCTGTTGTATGTTCAGGAGTCGTCAAGTTTGATGTTAAAACAGGGCAGCAGTTTAAAACAAAATCTCCTACACGCTCTTACACTCAGTACTTTGCTGATGCTTTGATCAAAGAAGCTGAAGTAGACAACAAGATTGTGGCCATTCATGCAGCAATGGGTGGTGGGACTGGTTTAAATTACTTCCAGAAGAGATTTCCTGATCGCTGCTTTGATGTTGGCATTGCCGAGCAACATGCTGTTACATTTGCAGCTGGTTTAGCCACAGAAGGCTTGAAGCCATTCTGTGCCATCTACTCATCATTCCTGCAAAGAGGGTATGATCAGGTGAGAAATGAAAGTAAATAGTTTGAATTTTTTGCCTCATTTCATTGCTTTTTACTAACAAGTTTTGCAAAAAAGGTGGTCCATGATGTAGATCTTCAGAAGTTACCAGTCCGCTTTGCTATGGATCGATCTGGTTTGGTTGGTGCAGATGGACCTACACACTGTGGAGCATTTGATATAGCATACATGGCTTGTTTGCCCAATATGGTGGTCATGGCTCCATCTGATGAGGCTGAGCTGATGCACATGGTTGCCACAGCAGCAGCCATAGATGACAGGCCTAGCTGCTTCAGGTTCCCAAGAGGCAATGGAATTGGAGCAACTCTGCCTCCTAATAATAAAGGAACCCCACTCGAGGTGAGCATGAACTATCAAGTGACACATTTTTTACGCATGAGAAAAAAAACAGAACCTTGATTTCCCATTTTTCTATTTGGTGGATAGATTGGAAAAGGAAGAGTACTAATGGAGGGCAACAGAGTCGCCATTTTGGGTTACGGCTCAATCGTTCAACAATGTGTAGAAGCTGCAAGCATACTCAGAACCCGTGATGTTTATGTGACAGTGGCTGATGCAAGATTTTGCAAGCCTTTAGATACAGATCTTATCAGACAATTGGCTAATGAGCACGAATTCTTAATTACTGCGGAAGAAGGCTCCGTAGGAGGTTTTGGCTCCCATGTGTCCCATTTCCTGAGTTTATCTGGTATTCTGGATGGACCCCTTAAGGTAACTTATCTTTTAAGATGGACTCATACATTGTTACTTCTTGTTCGTTTATGCCTTCTCATCTCATTCTGATCTGTGAGAGTTTTGTCTGCAGTTGAGATCAATGGTTCTTCCAGATAGATATATTGACCATGGTTCACCTCAAGATCAACTTCATGAAGCTGGGTTGTCTTCAAAGCACATCACAGCAACTGTCTTATCTCTTATGGGGAGGCCAAAAGAAGCTCTTCAATTCAAGTGAGCTGAAAAAGAATCACACCCCATGGTTATAAAACATCGCAGATTCAGTTACACCAAATGATTCGTTCAATCAAGCGCAAAATGGTGTCTGTATATTCTCTTGTTCTATTTGTAACATCATATTAGACATGAAATAACAGTGGAGATCACAAAGAATATTGCCTCAAAACACTTATCAACTGTCCTCTGTCTATCTGCTTCTCCGATAAAAAAGGACAAATTTTGGCCATTCTGAGGAACTCATCATTGTCCGTATGATAGACAACAGCTAGGCCGTAATGTAACAAAAGATTAAAAAAGAGATGTTGGAAGGGGCTTAGGAAGCGATGCATACCATCACACCAACACGGATGAGGCAAGGCAACATCAATCCACAAAACTCTTAAGAAAGTGCTAGCCTTATACATCAATGGCTACTACACCAGGACAAATTCATCAAAATTCACCGTAGTCCACGAAAATCCAAGAAATCTGATTGTGTTCTGTTGGTCTTGTAGTTGAACTTCCTTTGACAAGGCTAGAGCTCCATTCTCAAGATTTTTGTCTCATTCTCCAACAATGTCTGAAACATAGATATCGCAGCAGGCACAGAATAGTGGAATTTCCTTCCTCAGTAATCAATATCTCTGAATGTGTTGCGCGGAACAACCTTACACAGAAGGAAACCTGAGCTTACTCGCCTAAAGTCTTATCTTTGTTAACTTTTGTTGCATATGCAAACCCTGCACTCCAATTATTTCACCTTAAGCTAACGCTTACTATCAAGCTACGTCAACAGCACCAGTTGCTCTTTGAACACCATCATAGCTCTTCTCTGGCGGCAACGCACGGTAAAATTAAAAGTGAACTAGATGCTGCTTTCATAGTATAGTTTCTACTACCTACATGGCTACTCTTATCTTCCAACCGCCATATTTTCACTATTTGGAAGTCTCTTCGGTTCTGTTAGACTTGGTATCTACCGCAGCAATGGAACATGTTACCTTCTCAATCCCCCGTCTTTGAAAATCCACAAACGACCACTTATGTTGTCCTTGTCATTTGAAAAACGAGTATGAAGCCACTTGCATGAGGAGATCCTGACCCTCGATGAAAAAACGCTTCAGAAAGACCCAATCAACATGTATTCATCGTTGAAAATGCCTTTCATGGCTGATGGGATGTGCGATGAACAAATGAAAACGACTCTTCTAGGCAATTCATCAAACAGTTTTGACCCTACAACAAACATGCACACATGCTCTTAGCATGTAATGTAAATAGGCAACTAACAAGTTGACATGTGTAAATGGGGAATTAGGGATTTGTCCCAATTTACGTCTAAATAGTATGGTAGTATGGGTTGTATAAGTTGAGTGGGTAGTACTATTATTATGGGCCAAGGGATGGGTCGGTTACTTATACTAGTAGGCTAAGTAATTAGTAGTAGTTGATCTGAATGAGTTTAGTAACTTGGGCTCAAGGGAAAGGGTGCCAGCGTGGAGTATTGTAACTGAATCCCTTGATTCTCGCTGCTAGCTACCTCTACATATGTTGTAACAAACTCACATGGAAATATAGGAGAATAATTAGAGAATGTTTATGTGATGTGATGTATGTGTAACGAAAACTACAACCAAATACCATTGACAAGCCAAAGTTTTCCATCCAATTTGGCACCTTCACCTTGCCACCCACATCATTTGGTATCAGAGCAGTTCATCCTTGGACTGTGGAGATGGCAACTGGTACTAGATCCCATGACATCAAAATTTTGGAGGAATCCATGACAGCTTTGATGCATGATAACCAAGAACGCTATACCCATCTCACGTAAGGATTGCAGAACACCAACCAACGCTTGGAGGAAGGTCAGCAGAGGAATGAGGTTCAAATGGCGGAGTTGAAAAGTTTGGTGAGGGGTCTGAGTCTTCAATAGACTAGCCTTCTAGAGTAGATGCAGCAATCACATGAAAGTACGAGCTCTTCCAAGGGTAAGACAGTGACAGAAGGTGGCGAAAGGAGTGATCTGTCAGCCATACCTGCAGCAACCACCATCACCCATAGTCAATGTGAGGCCAATCACACATACTGTAAGTTTAAGAAACCCAAGAGAAATTTCCCTGAGTTTAATGGTATGAGAGATGTGAATGCATGGATCTTTAAGTGCAGATAGTATTTTGAGGTTGAGGAAGTAACTGAGGAGGACAAAATCAAACTGGCTGCCTATTACTTGACTGATGATGCTTTATCTTGGCATCAGGCTCATAAGAGAGGAGTGGGCTTTCGGTATTGGGATGATTATGAAGAGCAATTGGGTATAGATTTGAAGGGGGCAAACACTCGCTAGAACAGATGAAGGAGCTGTCTCAAACTGGGGATTTGGAATGTTACATCAGCCAATTCGATACCCTGTGGAATAGATCGGGTATGGACAAAAAACAAGCCTTAATTTTCTTTGTGGGTGGGTTAAAGCATGATGTGAAGAAGCTAGTAAAAATGTTCAGGCCAAAAGACTTGCGAGATCCATATGATTTAGCCAGACTTCAAAATAAACCAGATCCTACTATTGAAAGCCACACACTACCAAAAATGACCACACAAACCTACACAAAATCAACCACCTTCTCCAAGTATAGCCCAAATAATCCTTCTCCTACCAATACACAAAAAATAGCCATACCCACCACTAACCCAATCACACGACCAGTTAACCATGTCAACAAAACTACATACCAAAAACCCGACAATTTACCTTATGCTTCTAAGAATGTTAAGAGCAGGGATTTTGATGCAAGGAGGGCTCAGGGTTTATGTTTTTGGTGCCCTGAAAAGTATTCGCCTGGTCATAACTACAACCATAATCAGATGTTCTCTATTTGTATAAATGAAGAGAAGATAGAAGAGGAGGGAAATGAAATAGAGCTTAATATGGAGGAATCATGTGCTGATGTCAACCCGCACATCTCAGTAAGAGCGTTTAAAGGGTCAGTGGGTTTCCACATGATGAGAGTAACAGGGTTGGTGAACCAGAGGGTTATACAAGTGTTGATTGATTTTGGTAGTACACATAACTTCATTAGTGAAGGGATTGCTAAGAATTTGGGGTTTGAATTAACTACTATTAAGCCATTGACTATGGAAGTGGCCCATGGTGGTGTAATGGAATGCAGGGCAATTTGCAAGGGGTTAAGTTGGTCAATGCAAGGGATCAATTTCAATGCAGATATGTTGGTGCGAACATTGCCTAGTTGTCATATGGTGCTAGGAATTCAGCGGTTATCAACATTTGGTAACATTCTTTCTAACTATGCTGAACTTTGGATGTCTTTTTATTGGGATGGACAATTGGTGACTATTAAAGGGCAACCCGGGAAGACTCTTAAGGCAATTGGGAGTGAACAGATGAATAAAATAATGGAAAAACCCACTTAGATTGCATCTATGCAATTATGCAGCCTCATAATACCAGGTGTAGACAAGATAGAGTTACTTACTGTGGTGTCTGGCTGTAGTGATAAACTAAAAGTTCCTTTTGCAGTTGCAATGCTGCTTGATGAGTTCCAGGACCTATTTCAGGAGTCGAAGGGGTTGCCTCCAGACAAGTGACATAACCACCAGATTCCACTGAAAGAAGGAGCTCAACCGGTCAGCAAGAGACCATACAGGTATTCAGGTTTATAGAAAGACATTGTAGAGAAATTGGTTGATGAAATGTTAAGCAGTGGTATGGTGCAAACTAGTTCTAATCCTTTTGCTAGTCCAGTGGTCATAGTGAAGAAAAAGGATGGCTCGTGGAGATTGTTTGTAGATTGTAGAGCCTTGAATCAACTGACCATCAAAAACAAATTTCCAATTCCTTTTATTGAGGAACTAATTGAAGAACTTCATGGGGCAGGGGTGTTTTCTAAAATTGATTTAAGGGCTGGCTATCATCAGATCAAAATTCATGCTCCAGATGTCCACAAAATTGCATTCAGAACTTATAATGGCCACTATGAATTCTTAGTCATGTCTTTCAGATTGACTAATGCCCCCGCAACATTTCAAGGGCTAATGAATGAAGTGTTTAGACCAAATTTGAGAAAGTATGTGCTGGTTTTCTTCGACGACATTTTGGTCTACAGTAAATCATTAGAGGAGCATGTAAATCACCTGAGAACAGTGTTTGGGGTGCTTAAGAATCATAAGCTATTTGCCAAGATGAGCAAGTACGTGTTTGCAGGTGCATGTGTGGAGTACTTAGGCCACTACATTTCAGTTGCTAGGGTGACTATTGACCCAACAAAGATACAGGTAGTGAGAGACTGGCCTGAACCTAAGAATTCAAAACAACTTAGAGCTTTTTTGGGCCTTGCAGGTTACTATCGCAGGTTTGTGAGGAAATTATGGTGCTATTTCTAAACCCCTAACAATTCTACTAAAAAAGGATAATTTTGTGTGGAATACTGAAGCTGAAGCCTCCTTTATTCAGCTAAAGACAGCCTTGACCAACGCACCAGTTTTGGCCTTACCTGATTTGTCTAAAGACTTTATTGTAGAAACAGATGCATCAAGCACTGGGATTGGAGTAGGTCTCACACAAGGAGGTCATCCCATTGCATTTATGAGCAAGGTCTTAGGGCCCAAGCATCAGGGACTTTCTGTCTATGAGAAGGAAATGCTTGCAATTTTACATGCAGTGGCCAAATGGAGGCATTATTTAGAGGGAAGGCATTTCAAAATCAAAACTGACCATAGCAGTTTGAAGTACTTACTAGATTAGAAGATTTTCACTAATAGTCAACACATCTGGTTGGCTAAGCTATTGGGACTTGATTATGAGATACTTTACAGAAAAGGAAAGGAAAATGTAGCGGCGGATGCATTATCTAGGATGCTAGGCCCTGAATTATTATGTATGACTCTCTCTTCAACATCAACTGAACTGATGAATTTAATTAAGGCATCATGGGAGAATGACCCAGCACTTCAGTCCTTGATTTCTCAATTAAAAGCCAACCCTGATTCCCATTCCAAATTTCAATGGAGGGAGGGGTTACTGAAAAGAAAAGGAAAGTTAGTGGTTGGGGATAACAGAGACTTGCAGCTCTTGATTTTAGGACTATATCATAACTCACCTACTGGGGGACATTCAGGAATGCAGGCTACTGCACAGAGGTGAACGTAGTTTTTATTGGAAGGGGCAACAGAAGTTGGTACTTCAATTTATCGGGGAGTGTGAGGTTTGGCAAAGGAACAAACTGGAGAACGTAGCTGAACCGGGATTATTGCAGCCTATTCCTATTCCCGAGTCTGTTTTCTCTGATCTTTCTATGGATTTTATTGAGGGGTTGCCCAAGTCAGGGGGAAAGGAAGCTATCTTGGTGGTAGTAGACAGACTGAGCAAGTATGCCCACTTTATGGCTCTTTCACACCCTTACACTGCTAAGGAAGTTGCCCAAGTCTTTCTAGATAATGTTTTTAAGCTTCATGGCATGCCATCCTCCATCATCAATGATATGGATCCCACGTTTCAAAGCCATTTTTGGAAAGAGCTATTTACCTTACAGGGTGTTAGCCTACAATATTCTACAGCTTACCACCCTCAGTCTGATGGCCAAACTGAGGTGGTCAATCATTGCCTAGAAATGTATTTGCGTTGTATGACTGGTGATTCTCCTAAGAATTGGGTGAAGTGGTTACCACTTGCAGAATGGTGGTATAACACCACTTTCCATACCTTTAACAGAACTAAACCATTTGAGATTCTCTACGGCTATCCTCCTCCTAAATATCTACCCTATGTGCCTGGAGATTCTAATATGGCCGCAATTGATCATTTCCTTACAGACAGAGAAGCTATGCTCGAAGAACTAAAGCAGAAATTATCACAGGCCCAAAATCGAATGAAGCAGATGAGTGATAAGAAGCGAACTGGCAGAGAATTTAAGGAAGGCGAATGAGTTTTACTTAAATTACAGCCATACAAGTAGAAATCTGTAGTGACTAGAACAACGTAAAACTTGCAGCTAAGTATTTTGGCCCCTATCAAGTATTAGAAAGGGTGGGAAAGGTATCTTACCAGTTGCAATTACCAGCAGGGTTGTCCATTCACCCAGTCTTCCATGTTTCTAAGCTCAAACGGTTTGTTGGAACTCCCAATTCCTTCTCTGGTATTCCCCTCAACCAACTAGAGCTTCCTTGGATGCCAAATGCGGTACTGGCTTGGCATATGGCTCCAAAACGCAGAAGGGACGCAATGCAAGTCCTGGTTCAATAGGAGGGAGGTTTTGCCAACGATGCCATGTGGGAATGGGTAGAGGACATGAAGGTGAGATTTCTTGACTTCGTCCTTGAGGACAAGGACACTCTGTAGGGTGGGCAATTGATATGTGTAAATGGGGAATTAGGGATTTATCCCAATTTACATCTAAATAGTATGGTAGTATGAGTTGTATAAGTTGAATGGGTAGTACTTGTAACATCCCACTACCATAGGGTACGTACCTAAGCTTTTAGGAACACAACCTACGATAATGGTATGTTAGAGCAACGGCAAAACTAACATATACACGGCTTTATTCCTTATATTCGAAAGGCATTATCATTTCTCTTAAAACATTCATTTATTTCATTCACTGATAAAGTTTACACTGTTCTTCT
>JANQAP020710261.1:0-12999 GCA_026874005.2 Erythroxylum coriaceum | reverse complement strand
AGCATGAGATGTGTTAATTTACCACACCTGGACCCGTTTCTTTGGTCCGACCCGTTCTCTGGAAACGGGATGTTACAATTTCAGTGGAGCTTAACTCTCCAGGAAGTTGTTCTTTTCTTTTGTCTTAAGTGTTTTCATTTTTGTTTCTAGTTATTTTAATCACTTGAGTTGTTCATTAATTATTTTTATTGTCTTTCAATAAGAGTGGTAGAGAAAAAAACCTCTAACGAGGTTAACACGAGTTGGTCGTGTTATTGGGTGTGAAAATCTTTCACGGGAAGTGAGGTTGAGAGATAGTTTCAAGGGTTGAGTGGTGTCGGCTTAGTAAAGCCTTAGGTAAATCTAATGTATTTCGGTGAAAGTGATTAAGCTGGGTGAGGGCCCCGTAGATGTAAGCAAGGAGTGTCGAACTGTATTACCAAATTTCTGGTGTCATTTATTATTTCGCTTTTGATTGGTTTTTTTTATTTATGCCAGAGACTACCACAATAAGATTGGAAAGTTTGTTAAACTATTGCCCTTACGGTTTTTCAGTTTGGTCTAAAAAATCCCGATTAATGCAGATGACCATGCCTTCGCACCCTCTTGCAATAACTTAATTGATGAGGGTAAAACCGCATCTTGAAGCACATTGGGGTAGTATTTAAGTGCACCTTTATTGGGTTGGAACTAAACCTTAGTTCTCAATGCATTGTAGTTATAAGAGAAGTCCAAAGATTTCCCAGCCGTAGCCCGTTTTCCACCAGCCGATTTAGTCAAAATCAGTTCGTGGGAGAGTGTAGGGAAGTTATCTTTAAAGGGGAAGATTCTCCTTTCTCCGTCGATGCAAGGAGGCCCAGAGATAGGTGCTCCAGTAAGGCTAAAGCCTCAGCCACGATGAGGAAAAAAGTGAATAGTAGCCCTCTTTTGTTACTTGAGAAAGATTATTCCTAAAAAAGGAAGGAGGGAAGACCTCAAAATTTACTAATTATTCGATAGTATAGAACAAATTATTATTACTCATAAATCACATATTGAAACAAAAAGTTATTACGATAAAGAACATGCTTTTAATATAATTTCCATAGTTAATTCTTGGATATGTTTAAATTGTAACTTAAAATACTTTTTAACAATATATAAATGTTGAACAATAGATGGTAATTGGCTTATTATTAAGTATAAATTATTTGATTAATTTTCTAGAAAGGAATCTATTTATTTTTAATAATAGGATGATATCATGTAGTAATTTTATGAAAATTTTTTATCTAAAAATCACTTATAAGAAAGTTTCTAAAAAATTTGAATATTTATCATGTGAAAAGATAACTCTGAGAACTTAAAAAAACATTTAATCTATAAGAATCAATTTAATTTATCAACTTCACTCGATAAAATCATACCTAATGCATATGTGAAATCATTTTTTAATGGTAAGAAAAAAGTGTAAAAATGATACTTTGTGAAAAGTTATGATGTTTATCAAGAGTTTTAAGAGTGGATGGCAACTAGCAAATTAAACATAAAAAGCACTTTTTAAGTTAGATTCCTCTAAAAGTAAATTGAAGGTATATTTTTTTCCTTAATATTTTACCCAAAATTTAAGTTAAATACTAACATTTGTAGACATACAAAGAAGATCTTAATGTTTAAAAAACCATTTAAAATAATCCTACAATTAATGTAATCTCTATGGTTTCATCGACTATGATGAAGTAAAATTTTTATTGTTATTTCTAGGATCCCACATATATTACATAAGTGGTTTATATGGACCTCAAAAATCAATTTCTAACTTAATTTGAGGATTCTCATGATTTTAAAAATCCTAAATCCCCAATTTGTCAAAGCTGGAGTTCATAATTGGTTTTTCCTTTGTATCTTAAGTTGGAAAATTGGGATGAGATCAGATCACAATTACAATGGAATAATTATGAAACTCTTTCATAATTTAATTGCTCGAAAACTAAGATTACTTTAATTATATAAAATGATTAATACATTAATCATAATAAAACATGAATCTTAACTTATAACTTATTTCGAAGCTTGATCCTTTTTTTGTCGCATCCCACGAATTGTTTCTGAAACTGATCTATCTCAACCACCATAGTCGCATAAGTATCCGACCTATAATAATATCTACATAATAGGTTAAGAGAACTATGTAACTTTTATAAACAGGGTTAAGCAAGAAGTACTGTTCCGTTAGAGCTTAAGCCTATTTATAATAAGTTTTGGACATTTTAGTAATTTAATTGAAATTAAATTCTAATTTCAGTTAAACTTTAATTAGAATTACAAATAATTCTAATTAAATAAAAATTATATCCAAATAAGATCCAATATCTCATATTGATCCTTATTTATTAAATTTCTCATATTTAGACATAAAATTTCTCAAACTTTACAATCAAGTCCAACTTGATTAAAATATCTTTGCTCTATTCAATTCATTCTTTATGTGAGATCCATTAAGTTCCCAAATATGTTGGCAATGATTATAAATTATAATTCTAATTCATAATTAAAATTAGATAAATTAAAACTCCATTTAATTTATCTTTAATTCTCTAATTAAACAATTTATAATCATAGTTTAATGTTAGCATCTAGCAACACATCATGATCACCAAAATATTTAAGAATGTCAAAGTGATTTTAACTAACTTTTCTGTGTATGATTTTCCATATAATTCAATCCATTCATTATACAAAATTTCGACTAGATATAGAGTATGGAATTAATGTCTACTTTAAGTTGAGTACAATCATATTAGTTCTTCACTATTAGATATTGATTTAATTAGTGACATTTGTAAACTATTTACAAAAATTCATTCTAACTTAGCTAAAGATTTCCTAAATCAATACTAATTGAGAATAATAAAGCATTCTCCCTAATTTCTTTAGGGTGATGAATGCTACCTTGATCACTCAACTACCTCCATATAGTTCATATGACATCCAATGACTATCGAATGAACAACTTATGATTAGAATAGGTCATAAGTAGTATCAAAACATAGCAATACCTATATAAAATAACTTTGGATACCTTAAGTCAAAGGATCACTTATACAATCATCACAACGAGAATTTCCATAGACATAAAAGTAATGCTACAAATGGATTTTTCATATCAAGTAAGTTCAGTTAATTTGTTCTTTAACAAGCACCCATATGTTCGTTTAAGTATCTCCATGCTTTAGTCTATGAGATCGACTACTTCCTTCATAAGGAAAAACATAATGTATGCTAACCTTTTTTACGTTCTACTAATGTCCAGTCTTAATAGAATAATGACTTGGAATAATTTAGGGATAATACATAAATGAAATATGATTCTCATAATTATAATCTCATTATAATTTCATTTGCAATATATAATTATCCTATGGACTTTATCATAGACATCTAAACATGTACAAGATAAAGAATGCATTTAAATTATTTTGTCGCTAAACCAAAACTAATCGATTAACTCTAGGGCATAAACCAACAATCTCTCGCTTGCACTAAGCCAATCATTTAAGTATCTTATACTATATCACCATATGAAGATCATACTACTGCTGTGATAGTGGCTTAATGGGAGAATTCTAAAAGATTCTCTATAGTGAGTACTTGCTTAAATCTTACAACTTCCGTCTTAATTATCATCATAATTAAGAAAACATTTCCTAAATAGTTCCTCGGATTTTTATGAGATCTAAGCTCCTTTTACATGTCTATTGATTCTAATATTCTACAATACATTATAGTCTTAAAAAAAGCAAGGAATTGTATCAAGCTCACTAAAGAACTTATTGATCTAATTAATCATTTCCACTAAATAAAAAATGTATTATGGGTTAATTAGCAACAATTTCTACATTGGAACCTTTCCAGTATTGAATGATATTTTTCTAAAGTTATATCCTTATCTCCTTAAACTTAAATATCAACTTATACAATGAATAATGGATATCTTTAATACTTTATAAGTATCTGATATCTCAAACATTAAACATCTTTAGTACATTATTTATGTACTTGGACTTAGAATAGGTGAATAACTTCCAATCTATCTCTATAGATCTAATTCTCATAATTAAGCTACTTTTTTTATATCCAACAAGAGTTAATCTTGGACAATTATATTTTCAACAATTGAATTAGAATTATTGTTCTCTATGAGCAGTATGTCTTTACATACACCACTAAAGAGGATAATTATAATCTCACTAACTTTCTTGTAGACATGATAAATTCACAATCATCTATAAAACAAACTCTTTGAATTCATCATAAAAGTGAATATTTCAACGTCTCATAGCCTTTCAACTATACATCAAATGTATCAACAAAGGCATTAGTTCTAGTTGGATGTATTGTCATAAGATTTGAACATTTCAAATTTCATCTTACTCTCACTACTTATCTTGAGAACTATTCTTCTATAATTATGTATTAAAACAAACAATTTGTTCAATAGGTTTGTAAGATTATATCTCACCTTTTGGATATGCCATAACTTTTTATCACCCAATTTAGTTATAAACTTGATGGATAAGGCATGCTTCAACTAAGCATTATATCCTTAAATCATTAACCTTGACTCTTTCAAAGACTTAGCGTTTCATATATAATATGAAATCTTACTAATTGATTTAATTGGAACTATTAAAGGTAAGTCATTGTATTAGACATAACTATAAAAGAAATAGTATTGCATCATACAATATCTCATATTGTATTTTCTTCCTTACATAAATCCATACTTTTATGAAATTTTATTGTAAAGTTATTCACTAGAGAATCTTATTCCTTACAGAATAATAAAAAATTTAAAACTTATCACAAAGATCTCATCGAAGTACTTCAGCATTCTCAATGCTTAATTTCTATTTAGATTTAAAAAATTTAAACTTTTCAAAATTTTAAATCATTATTTCATTTGATCCAATATTTTCATAAACTTAAATCAATTATTTTTAATTAGCAATTTATTTCTTATCATGATTTGAACATTATAATAATGTTGAATCTAAATTTAATATCAAATACTCATAAGCATGAACTGAAAAAGCATCTGATCTCTATCATATCTCATATAGGCAAGAAAAGTCATGTGATCATTTTTCTTCTTATGACAACTATTATCATACTATAACAAAGCCTTTAATTAATGTCCATTTTTATGCTTTTAGTAGGTTAAATAAAGCGGAACAGTTTCAATAAGGTACTATACCTTTCAGCTCTACTCTATGCAACCTCTTACATCTTTCTATCATGGTGTTGGCATACATCTTACATGTTGTCATCAAAGTTTATGAGACATTAGTTAGCTCAAAATGTCAATACACTTTTTCATCTACATAATTTTGACGTATCTCTAAAACTTTGTCACCAAATCCTTAACAGGAATTATAGAAAAATAACATAATGGTCGTACAATTTTTCTAGCTAACTTTGAGAACTCCTCTAAAAAATAATCCTATGTCTAAGAAATTTAGTTCACTAACTTAGTATCAACTATACTAAACAAGGTAAATTCCACTCAGAACAAAATATAAATGTAAGAAAAATAAGTAATTAATTATATGTCATGACTACCAAATGAAATTAGGACTTTAATCATTTATTTGGTTACTCCAAATTTTTACTTGAAATAATAACCCTTACTACCATTCGGAAAGATTACTCTATTCTTTCTAGTGGGCTAGGATCCAATTCAAATATAGTTGATCTTGAGTTTGTTCAACAAACCCACTAAACTTAAATTAGGTAGATAACAACTTCATTAATCACATCTTATATGACTCGTAGATCCATTAGGTGACAACTCTTGCCAAAACACATAGTATATGATATTCCTAAGTCTGCCTCTAAATTCATGTGATCATGAGTTTGTTCATTCAAATCACACAAATTTAGTTAAGTATAACCCACTGTTATAAGACTAAGCATATTCAGGTTAAAGCAGCCTTGAGTTTACTCAACAAGCCTAACAATAAACAAAACATTGGTTAATTCTTGTAACAACAAAAGGCAACAATCATGTTCTTAACATGTACTTAATTTTAACGAGGGATTTTAATTTTATTGTCTTATTAAAAATAACATTGCACGTAAAATATCATACATATAAACGATAAGTAGAAATTATAGTATATTTTACAACCTTATTTTATATTGTTTTAAATTATTTACATAGCACATTTGGGTTAAATTATTACATTTTATTATTAATTATTCAAGTTATTTAATTTTATATTTTGTTTCTAAAAAAAGGGTTTAAATTGTACTTAATATTTTCTTGTAGGCTTAGTGGACTTTAAGAAAGAAATCTAGCCCAAAATGAACTTTAACCTAGAAAAGGGCCTAGAATTAAGTAGCAGCCCACTAGAAACACAGTCTAGCAGTAACTTAAACAAACCAAGACCCAGTCCACTTCACCAACCAAAATAAACTGGACAAAAGGGTGCAACACAGTAAAGCAACCAGAGGAAAATGCAACACACAACAACAGCACAACAAAAGGAAGAAAAATGTAACGGTAAAAGGAAGCAAAACGCAATAGAAATAAGAGTAGTAAAACACGCAATAGTAGCAGAAAATAATGCAACAACAGTAAAAATCCCACCCGATGTCTTTATCTCCATCAAGTCTCTTCAAAGTGGAAGGGATAAGAGGAAGCCTATGGAAGATCCAGCAATGTTTGGGTAAGAGAGACATTCTTGAGGCTATAAAAAGGCAGCAACTTAGGAGGATAAAGGCGAACAAACAATCACACGAAGAGGCTGGTCTGAGAGATTTGGCACTCTTCCAAGGCGGTTTAAAACTAAGAGTCATTCCAAAGAGTGATTGGAGGTGATAGGAAAAAAATTCCAACTTGTTTTGAGCTGGTTCAAGGTTGGTGGAGAAAATTTTTAGACCTTGAAAGGGTTGGTCCGAGTTTTGAAAGTGAAGCACATTAATGAGTTTTTCTAAACCCTTATTCCCCTTGTTTTTTATTTTCCAAGGTTTAGTTATAATTAACTATTAAATTTTCAGTTTAAACATGTTTTGAGTATTCGAGATAACATTTTTTTATTAATTCAAGTTATTCTGAGATGATTTAATACTATCAATTGTTGGAATTTTTTATTGTGTTTATTTATATTCTTATTTAATTCAATAAATCCTTGATTATTTGAATATGATAAGTATAATTAATGATTCATTTGGAGTTATATGGGTTGGAATTTTGACGACTGTCTGATAAATTTTGGTTGTTGATTGTGTTCAACGTGTTTTGATTGAGCTGGTTCAATTTCTAAGAGTGAAAAGAAACAAGTAACCAATTGGTTGTTTTTCTACATTCAACTTGTTAAATATCTCGGATATGTCAAAATTGTATGACTAAATTAAAATTTGAAACATACTTGTTCACTTATGAATATTAGTTTAGATTTATGTTTTATTTCTTTGATTTTTAGACTCGATTTGAACTGCAAACCCTGCCTTTTTATATTTGTGTTGGCTTGGATAAATTTATTAGGTTTCTTTATTTTGAATTGTTTTATTTCAAAATTTTCCCAATTTCAGCTCATTGATAAAGTTAAACTTATATGTGTGGATAATTGGATGAATATGGGTTTAAAATTGAACATAATGATTTATTCACAATAAAATGAAGAGTTGAAATGAAGAATGATCAAGTTTATATTGATTTTGTACATTGATAGAAATTTCATCCAAGCTCTCCAAGTTTTTATTTTCCTTTAGATGTACTTCATATGTATGATTAATCTCTTCTTAACTTGAAAAATAACATAGCTTAATTTATTGTGTCAAAAGAACTAATTATTGGATATTACATACGAAAATGTTGATCAAAACATTATTAGTATACATTATGATAGATCTAGAAATTTTCTTTTAATGATTCATTAATTTTTGGAAAGTTGTTTAATTAGTTGAAGTGTGTTAACATATATGCTTTGATTCAATTAAATGTGTAAACACCAAATTAGGATTACTTTAAAAGTATTACAAGATGAAATATGGGCTGTCCAACTAAAAATTGTGAGGATTTGTGTAATTTGGTTTCACAGTTAAAAAATTTCATCATTATATATATTTTTATGATCATGATTTGTGTCAAAGAAAATAATTTCTAGCTTTTGAATGTTGATTGTATGGTTCCAATAATTTATTGAGAGTTGATTTTCTTAAATTTTGATGTTGTATCTTGCTAACATGGTTAAAGAGGACATTACATGAGCATTGATCGTGTTTATATTTTGTTATGGATTTCCTTTTATATAAGAGAAATTATTACGATGTAATTGTCTCTTTTAAAAGTATTATAATAAATAAACTTATTTAGTAAATAAACTTTCTTCATGGGATCAGCCCTTATTTGCTCTATACTAAATTGATTAATAAATTCAAAACTAAAATAAGGATTTAATTTGTATACACCTAATGACCCATACCAAATTTTAGTGTAGTTACTGGGGAAAGTTTTATTTGCATAGTTTATTTATTTTTTATTCACAACAAACAATTCTTTTGTGTTTTTAAAAAATAATAGGTAAAGAAGAGAGAAGGTGTTTTATGAAATTAAAAGTAGGGAAAGAAAGGAAATTACAACTATAAGAACTTGAGGAATTTAGGCTAGAGGCGTTTTATAATGCTATGATCTATAACGAAAAGACTAAAATTTTGCATGATATGAATATAGCTAGGAAATCATTTACTATCAAACAAAATGTTTTTTTATTTAATTATACGCTAAAGTTCCTTGGTAAACTTCAATTCTAGATGATTAGGTCCCTTTCTTGTTACTAACATCTTTAAATATGGTACAGTGGAAATTAAAAGCCTACAAACTAAAATTTTTTTAGAGGTGAATGGACATAGGTTGAAGTTGTTTTATGATCATGCTAAAGTAATGATGTTTGAAGAAATTTTGCTAAAGGAACCTTGACAGTAGAGGAGGACGTCAAGCCAATGATATAAACCAAAGGTATTACTTGGGAGGCAACCCAAGACAACAAAAATCATATTTGAATTTCTTTCTCTTTAGTTAATTTTTTATATAACTATTTATTTTCCTAAAAAATCAATCAAATTAGAATATTTTTGCTATTTAGTCTGTTTGTTTTGATATTCCTTTTCCTACATTTAGCTATTACATTAAGGACAATGTAAAGTTTAAGGGGGGGGGGATATAAAGATAAAACCTAGTTGTTTTGTGTGTTTTATGTGTGAAAATTGAAAAATGAAAAAATAGGGTGAAAAATTTGTCTAAGAAATTGGATTGCTTGTTAGGCTAGTTGATTTTGACATTATTTTGTTTGATATGTAGCATTTATTTTTTATTACCACGATAACCTCTAAAAGCAATAATCTAGTTAATTTTAACATTATGGTTAAAGGATTAGTAAGTTTCCTAGGTTATTTTCTTTAACATAACAAGTTTTAAAACTCTTTTGTTTAATTTTAAGTTCACATCTAAGAGAATTAACCCTCATTTGATGAATTTAGTTTATAAGCAATTAGAAGTCTTATTCTAAATATATGGCATTAAGGTCAGACTTTTAATCAACTTAATAATGTCTAGTATCCTTGATGATTTCCATTTACTTTTGATTACTGGAGAAGTACTTGATGTGACCTTGAAAATTTAATTTCCTACAAAAATGTTATTATTAATAATTAAGTGCTCCTTTGAGAAAAAAATGGTTACTATGAAAACACTTAAAACAAGGGACGAATTACTCCTCTGAGATCATAAGTAAGGTAAGAAGATGAAGCAAGCACAAAGGGTAATGTTCCTATTGTGTTAAGAGCTAGAAATAAGAAAAAACTTTAATTATAGTCAAACTAAGATGCGTTGTATTTAAAATTAATATACCAATATTGCTTATAGACTAAATTTGTTAAGATGAGGTGTGAATGTCTCCAAAGTGTGAGGTTAAAGTTGAAATTTTAACAATGCTTTAAAAGATGTTATGTTGATTAAACCAATTGCAAATTGTTAAGTCAAGAAGACTTTACTTCTTCTATTGATTTTTATGAAAGTCAAATAATAATAATAATAGAAGTGTATGAACTGTTTTGATGAATTTGTCAAGTGCGTAGATAAATATAAGTGGCACAAATCATCAAATCAAGACGATACTTAAGGAAAAGTTGAATAAGATGGATCAGACGAAGTGATCAAGTCTAAGACATCAGACGAAGCATACAAATCTAAGCAAGTCGATGTAATTGAAGAATGTGTTAAGAACGTCAGCTAGTTGGAGTTGGTTATAGGACTCAACTAATAACAGACTTTATACGACTCGACAAGCAGATTTCTCAAGAAGACCGTTGGAGACTTAAACTATAAATATTAGTTGAAGTCGTAGACTTCAATAAGAATTTTGCATATACAAAAATACTTACAGAAATTCTATGCTCAAATGCTTATGCAGTGAAAAATATTCTGAGAGAAGAAAGAAAGAAAGAAAGAGACCAAATACATCTGTAACGTGAGTGTGAAAACTTAAACAAAATCTTTTCAAGAGAAAGGAAAGCTAGAGCCTGAAGAGGCTGAGGAAACAGATAAACAATACTTTGTGAAAGAGACCTGAAGAGGATCTACAAGTGTAGAAATAATACTTGTAACATTGAAGGAGATAGTGAAATCTTAGACAAACTCTGAGGACTGGATGTAGCCCAAGGTTAAGGGTGAACCAGTATAAATCGAGCTGTCATATTTTCTAACTCTTACCTTTTTAATTTTCTTATTGTTAGAAGAATAGATACTAATTTTCTCTATTCCAATACTCATCAAATCAAATGCATTGTGTAAACTTGTAATCATCTGAATTTGTCAAGAAATCAAGAAGTTTTTAAAGATTCATATCTTAGACGATTTAACATAATTCAATCCCCTTCTTGTGTATTTTACATATTATACGTGATTTCTATATTAACAAGTGATTTACTTCAATTGGTATCAGAGCAAGGTTTCCAAGAAACACTCTTACAAAGTGAGGATAAAGATCTATAGCTGAATCACATGTTTTTGTATCAAAAGGTGCCTCGGTCTCAAGACCACCTACATTCAATGGTGAAGATTATCATTATTGGAAGGACAGGATGCGGCTCTTCATAGAATCCACACACATTAATCTTTGGCATATCATTGAAAATGGTCTATACATCCCAACAGACAACGAAGGAAAAAGCATCTCTCGTTACCAATGGTCGGTTGATCAAAAAGCTCGCTTTCAATTAAACTCAAAGGCCAAGTTCTTTTTAAGTTGTGCTCTAAGTAGAAGTGAATATGCTAAGGTTCATGGAAGCGAATCTGCAAAGGAAATGTGGGACACATTAGCCATTGCATATGAAGGCACAAACTAGGTGAAAGAATCCAAGATTGATATTTTTGTTCATTAGTATGAGCTGTTCAAGATGAAAGACAATGAATCTATTGATCAGATGTTTAGACAATTTCAAACAATCATTAATGGACTTAAAGTTCTGGGAATAATCTACGACAGTTAAGATCATGTCAGAAAGATTCTCAGAAGTCTTCCAAAAATATGGAGACCCAAAGTAACATCAATACAAGAGGCCAAGGATTTAAGCAAGCTGAAGCTAGACAAATTACTTGGTTCGCTGAAAATTCATGAAGTAGAGCTTGATACTGAAGATAAACCTAGAAGGGATAAATCTATTGCAATGAAGGCTAGTCAGAAGAATCAGAAGATGCAGAAAAATAGAAGTTTCAAAAGCATTAAAGATTGAAGAAATCAAGAATGATGATACTAGTGAATCTGATCAAGATTCAAGTGAAGATGAAGATGAGATATCTTTCATTTCAAGAAAGATTAGAAGGATGTGGAAAAAGAAATCAAGGGGAAATAAAGAATTCTCTTTCAAAAAGAATAGCAAAGACGATTCAAAGAAGGAGAAAAGTTCTATCATCTGCTATGAGTGTAATAAACCAGAACATTACAAGTCTAAATATTCGTTGCTCAAAAGAAAACAAAAGAAAAGTCAAGAAAACAAAAAGAGCATGATGGCAACATGGGAAGATATGGATTCGTCTGAATTTGAATCCAATTCAGAAATATCAGAACAAGCAAATTTATGCTTGGTAGCTGAAGGGGAAAGTGATGATGAGGTAATTTCTAACTTTGATGATCTTCAAGATGCCTATTTAGGATTGTTAGAAGATTCACTTGTTATTTTAAAACAATATAGGTTATTGAAAAAGAAATTTGTTGAAAATATAAAGAACATAAAACTTTTAGAAGAAGAAAACATCTGCCTCAAGAAACAAGTAGACGATATGAAAAAGAAAGTAACCGTATATAGATCTGAGGAAATTAATCAGTTAAAAGAAAGGATTAATAGTCTTTCAGCAGATTTATAGAACTTTACAGAAAGTACAAAAAGGATGAATGACATGATTGGAAGTTATAGACATCCAAATGATAAAAGCAATTTAGGCTTTAATAATAAGAAATGTGTTCATGATAGGAATTTTGTTGCTAAGAAAAAGAAAAAATATTCTTATTATTCAAAGAAAAATTATAAGACTAACCCTAAAGGACCCAAGAAAATATGGCTACCTTAAAAGGATATAATTTATATTGCAGATCTCCTTACTTGGAAGAAGCAACCACCATCAATGGTATTTGGACAGTGGCTGCTCGTGACACATGATGGGCAGAAGGTCTATGTTCCTAGACCTCTAACATAAGCAAGGAGGATCAGTAATGTTTGGAGACAACAAGCAGGGAAAAATAATTGGGATCGGTAAAATTGGTAAAGATTCTCTTTCATCTATTGATAATGTTCTGCTAGTTGATGGCTTAAAACATAATCTAATCAGTATAAGTCAATTATGTGATTATGGTTTTGAAGTATCCTTTAATCAAAATTCTTGTATAGTTAAAAACAAGGACAATTCCATATTCTTTTCTGCCAAGAGACGAAATAATCTCTATAAAATCAACTTAGACGATTTGAAAAGTCAAAATATTT
>JANQAP020710152.1:0-13000 GCA_026874005.2 Erythroxylum coriaceum | reverse complement strand
TCGTAATTAAAATATTACAAATACACTTAAAATAAATATTGATACAATTACAAAATAATCAATGAATTACATATTTCCAATCATATTATACTGTAGGGGTATTTTTGTCATTGACACTGTTTTTATATTTTATCCACTACAATTAAACACATTTCTGTCCTCGAGACGGAGACAATTTTTTCTGTTTTGTCCATCACAACTAAACACCTCACTGTCTCCAATTTTTGTTCTATTCCGTCTCTAAATTTTTGTCTCGTTCCATCTCTGCATATTAGAGACAGTAACCAAACGCAGCGTAAATGTTAAATGGCCCCTTTTCTATTTTTTATTATTTTCCTTTGTTTTTAAAGCCTTTATTTTAAATAAATTATTTTTTCCTAATAAGATTAAGATTAAATTAGTTTAAATTCCTAATAAATCTGGAAAAGTATTTGTAATTATTTAAAATTCATTTTTAAAAGGGTCAATTTTTATTAGGGTATTTAGTTTATTTTTAAGAGTAAAATTATTAAATTTAATTTGTTATCAAATCTGTAATTAGAATAAAGTAAAGTTTTAAATTTTTTTAATAATTTGATTATATGATAAGATGATATTAATTAAGATGGGACCTTAAATTTAGAAAATTTTAAATCTAAAAAAATATTAAGTAAACATTTAGACCATGATTGTTGCATTCTATTTAAGAATAAAATAGACTTTTGTCTAATTATAAGATTTATTGAGCAAACTTAAGGCTCCTTTAACTTAGAGTATATTTTATTTTAAATTAATGGATCTGACTTAACTAAATTTATATGATTTGGACGAGTAAATTCATGATTATATAAATTTAGATATTGGGTTAGGAATTAAGATATATTTTGATAATAAGTTGTCACCTAATGGATTTAAGAGTTACATGAGATATAATTAATAAACATGTTATTAACCTAATTTATATTTAGTTGGATTGTTTAAGAAAAATTAAAATCAACTAAGTTTAAATGAAATCTTAGTCTACTAGAGAGATTAAAGTAAATTTTGAAATAGTAATAAGCGAAATTATTTTAACTAAAATAGTAAAAGTAACCAAATAGTTGTTAAAGTCCTTATTTTATTTAGTTTTGTAGCATAAATTAATACTTTCTCTTTTATATCTTTTGGTTATTAGATAAAATGAGTAACAATTTTTCCTTGAGGAGCATCATAGATACTAACAAGCTTACTAGACCTAATTTCTTAGACTAGTTTTGTTAACTTAGGAATTTTTCTTAAGTAAGAAAATAAAATGTACATTCTTGGCATTATAATTTTACCAAATCATAGTTTGAATGCAACTGGTAAAGGCTATGAGAGATATCAACATCATATTGATGATGTTGAGCAAGCTACATTTATAATATTGTCTATTTAAAGACGACATGAGAACATGGATGCTCCTACTATAATTTTGCATCTTAAGGAGTTATTTGGTGCACAAAGTAGGGTTGAGAGATATTAGAGTTCTAGAGTGCTATATTAACGTAAAATAACTATATTGAAAATTAGGCCAATTAGGTTCTATTATGGATTATGAGTTGAGAATTGATTCATTATTTCGACATCTCTTACTTTAAGCTTTTTACAGTTCATTTTAAAGTTCCATATGAACCAAAAAGGTGTACCATTGCCTGGACTATTGAATATGCTTATGATTGCAGAGGGATGCCCATAAAAGGAATCCACTTTTGTGGACTTTTTTAGGTACAAGAAAAAGGGCTATAAGAAGAATAAGAATAAGAAAAAATAATTCTGTTAAAGTAACAAAGCTAAATGGCAATGTCAAGAAGAAGAATAATGACAAAGGCATATGTTTTATTTTGGAGTTGATTGACCCTAGAAGAAGAACTACAAAGCTTATCTTGCTAGCCCTAAAGATAAGAAGCTTAAGGAAGCTACGTCTTTAGTTATGTATATGATTGAGATAAATCTTTCTATCCTTGTTCTACATTCTATCCTTGTTCTACATTCTTTGTTATTAGATACTAAATGTAGTTCTCATACTTGAAGCAATATGCAAGAAGGAGTAGATCATTGAGGAAAGACGAAGTATTCCTGTGAGTTGGCAATTGAGCAAGGGTTGTTGCATTAGTTGTATGAATGAGTTGGCAATTGAGCAAGGGTTGTTGCATTAGTTGTATGAACTTATAATTTAGCATTCCTTATAGCCTTGTACCAGAACTAGATAATTGTCATTATATTCTAATCATTACAAGAAACATTGTTTCCATTTCTTATTTAGATTTAAATAAGTTTGTCTTTATTATTAAGAATAAAAGTAGTTCTATTTATAAAGATAATGTTTATTATGGATCTAGATTATTTACCAATAGTTTGTATAAATTAGATCTTGAAAAGCTAATCCTTAACATAAATAGTAAGAAAAGATAAGTAATGGATTTAAATTCATCTTATTTATGGCATCATAGGTTAGGTGATATCAAAAAAATTAGGATCACAAAGATACATAAAGAAGGATATTTAGATCCTTTTATTATAAATTACATGAAACATGTGAATCTTATTTATTGGGTAAGATGACTAAACTACCCTTTAGTGAAAAGGAAGAGCGTGTGAATAAGTTACTAGAGCTTATACATTTAGATGCATATAAACCTATGTCTACATGTAATAGAGTTAGATACGCATATTTCATTACATTCACAAATGATCATTCTATATATGGTTATTTCATTACATTCACAAATGATCATTCTATATATGGTTATGTTTTATTTAATGAAATAAAAGTTTGAATCATTTTAAAAGTTCAAAGAATTTAAACTTGAGATTGAGAAGCAAACTAGTAAAAGAATTAACACACATAAATCTAATTGAGGTGATGAGTACTTAGATTATGAGTTTCTTGGTCACTTAAAGGAAATTGGATCATCTCACAATAGACTCCATTTGGAACTTCAGAATAAATTGGTGTGTTTGAGAGGAGAAATCATACTCTATTAGATAAGGTATGTTCCATGATGAATCATACAATCTTTTGTGTCTCCTCTTAGGCATATGCCCTTAAAACTCCTGCTTACCTTTTAAATAAAGTTCCATCTAAATCTATTGACAAAACTCCATATGAGATATATACTGGTGGTAGGCCAAAGTTTTCACGTATAAAGACTTGGGGATGATATGCATATGTAAAGCATGTACGATTTAATAAGCTTCAAACTAAGTTAGACAAATGCAAATTTATAGGGGTATATGAAAGAGAGTAATTGATGTCAAAAGTATTTGTTTAAAAACATATAGCATTCATAAAAAAAGAAATCTTTCTCAAGAAAAGTAGTGTGAGTGAGTTAGAACTTATAGAAGTTCATAAACATCAAATGCATATCTAGATGGGATAAAAATCCCAAGTTGATCTATATAATGTACAATCAAAAGCTCAAAAGACACATAATTCATGATACACTAATAAGATGCGTCGTCTCCCCCTATTTATACATTAAAAATAGGAAAGACAATGTATTACTTGTAAATGATGAGCAAACATTAATTCTTTAAAATGATATGGAGCTATAATATCTTAATGGAATCTATGTACACTTATCAAGTATGGACCTTGGTACACACTCTCAATGGTATTGTACTTATTGAATGCAAGTAAGATTTTAAGAGAAAACTAACATAAATGGTAATGTATACACGTACAGAAAAAGGTTAGTGGCTAAAGGTTACAAACAAAAATAAGGAGTTAACTTTGATGAAACCTTTTCTCTAATAGCTATATTAAATCCATAATGATCTAATCGGTTATAGCTATAAATCATGATTATGAAATCTGACAAATAGATTTCAAAACAACATTTCTAAATTAAAATTTGTTTGAGGATGTTTATATGATACAACCTAAAGGTTTTGAATCTAAAAGGGTCGTATTAAATCCATAATGATCTAATTGGTTATAACTACATATCATGATTATGAAATCTAGCAAATACATTTCAGAAAAAAAAATTCTCAATTCAAATTTGCTTGAGGATGTTTATATGATACAAATTAAAGGTTTTGAATCCAAAATGTTTCCTAATCAAGTATGCAAGTTGTAAGATTCTATTTATGAACTTAATCAAACATCATAAAGTTGGAACATCCGTTTGATGAGAAAATCAAATAGTTTGACTTTATAAAAAATATAGATGAACCATATGTTTATAAGAAGGTTGGTAGGAGTGCAATCTTCTTCATAGTGCTATATGTATATGCTATATTGCTAATTAAATATGACATAATAATTCTCCAGCATGCAGAAAATTTGATTGTCTAAAAACTTCTCTATGAAAGGTGTGGGAGAATTAGCCTATAATTTTAGAATAAAAATTTATAGAGATAGAACAAAGAGGTTTTTGGTTTATCTTAATCCTCGTATATGGATGAAATGCTAAAGAAATTTAGTATGAAAAATTCCAAAAGGAGATTATTACCTATTAAAAACGACGTCGCCCATTTATTTTTTTAAAAAAATTGAAAACGACGCCGTTTTGTTTCGAAGAAAATAGGAGGGGTCATGGGCCAGACCGGCCTGCCCGTAGCCCAACCCGACTGGACCATGGTAGACACCGAAATTAACACCCCCTACATAAACGATTTTTCAACATTACGTACCATACATAAACACATAACCGAACACCGATAGCAAATATTTTGATGATACTTCCATTTCTCTCGTGCAAATGAATGTTTAATCTTCCATTCAATTTGTGCCAAAATTACTTCAGTTGCTGTCACTGTAGATTTGACCGGTTTACTTCAAATTGGTGGTAAGAGATTAGCCGTTCTTAATGTTTTATTGGCCTAAATAAAGTTATAAAAAAAATCCCATTTTATCTCTGTTTGTTCTTTATGAATGTCCACAGTGAGGCCTTGAACAAAATAAGTGAGCTTTCCCCTTGCCTAAGGCCGGGCTTGGCAATGCCTAACGATCTACCTCAGTCGTGAAGCTGGTAACATATTGAGGCCATAATAGCTCTTGTTATAGGTACATTCTAATCTCCAAAGTAAAAACAATTCTTTTGTAATGATAATGCCGTCTTATTCCAATATCTCCATGTTATATACAAGTAACGAAGCAACAAGGATAACTGACCCGAACCCAAGTCACTGTAACAACTTTTATTTTGATACAGTACTATGAATCCTTGATACAGAGCGGTCCCATCTCTTGAAGATCAACTGACTGGTTAAAGTAGACCTTCAATGGGGAGAATTGGCGGGAGTAAACTTGAGTGATATGCTATTGACACAATGGCGCTCATTGGTGGGTGTTGGAAACCCTTCACCTTTAAATACATGGCCCAGGTGCCCACCACAAGCCGCACAAGTAATTTCAATCCTCCTACCGTCAGGGTCCGGCTAATAACAAATTCTCAATCTTGTCAAAAAGAAGTTGCCAAAAGAGGTTCATAAATACTAAAGCACAAAAGCCAACAAATATAAAGGAGAAGACTCACGTTGCGGTTTATGGCTCCAGGGAGACCCTCATAGAAAGCCGGCCAACCACAGCCTGAATTAAATTTGGCTTTTGACTTATAAAGAGGAGTACCACATCCTGCACAATTGTAGATACCCTCCTCAAAGAACTTGTCATATTCCCCGGTGCCAGGATACCTGCAAAGCACAAAATAATGTGAGGAATACAACAATGGATGAAGCAGTCTCATTTGATTGACAAAGGTTAACTGAACCACAAAAGCGCTGTCACTTTGTGTTTTGCTTCAGTCATCCATTAAACTATTTAGGAATCAAGGCAGCAAGACAGCGAATCCTTAAGTTTTCAAACTCTGATCGGAAACATTCTGAGCTGTCCCAAAGACTTCTCACCCAAATATAGCATGAAACAATTGTTCCTAAAAGAAAAGTTGCCTGTTAGTCATCTTTTAGTACTACCACATTGGATAACTGTTTATGCCCAAAACTTCTACATGTAGCAGGTTCCCTACTTGCGTCTGGATAGTTCTCTTAATTGATGCTCATTGAACAAAAGCAGCTCACAAGTCAACAACTCAATTAGCCCAGAACTCTCCATTCAGTAGTTTTTACATCTGGACCAGTCTTCTTATTCTTAAATATTTCATGTCACTCACTACTCCTCACTCCATTGCCTATAGAAGCCATTGCAGCCAATAAAGCACTCATCTAAGTTGCGGCAGGTGACTATGGTTCAATCCAAAATGACTGATAACATTAAAAACAGTATCGAGGAACTATAGCTTAGACACACAAACAGCATCTTCTTGTCCAAAAGGTAGCTGATGATATTTTTCAAACTAGTGTGAACTAGCAAAGTGGCCAACAGTGTTGGCCAAAGGGATTTTCTCTTTAAGAGAGACCACTTTATTTGAAGGCCTAAATGCATCAAAATTTGTCACACAACTTCTCAAACCCGTCCTTCTCCTCTTCCTATAATCAGAAGCCTTTTCAATCCCTTCATTCTTCTGATAGTTGCCGCTAGAAGATTTAAATCTTAAGGCATTCAGTAAGCAATAACCTCGTCCCATTGAAAGACCGACTCCAAGCCAGCCCCTTCTAGTCATAGCATACTATATAGCCTGCCTATGAAATACAGGCACTAAAACAGGAAAGCTCCTTGAATGTTTCAAGACACCGAGGCCTTCTCTCTGAAATCGTTCCTACTAAACCATAAATCTCATATGATCCCACTAAATAACCGTAGCAACCCTAGTGCGATAAACAGAACAAACCTCTCCTACAGCTGCCTCTTTTTTGCCTAAGAGAAAAAAATACATGCAAAAACTAAATTATGTAGACTTCTAGTCATCGCAGTTTGTTACAAACATCAGGACTAAACTGAAATGATCCATTTCAGTATTGCTCCAAAAAAAATTACAAAGGTTAAAAGAGACGTCTCTACAAAAGGGAAAAAAAAAAGATATAGAAACAAAAATAAAACGAAAAACATCCACCGACAGTCGATCCAAGAAAGCGTAAAAGAAAAAGCAAGATAAATGATCAGAGTAGAATCAATAGATAAACTTACTCTGTGCCTTTTTGCCTGAGAATCCAAAACTGCTCAGGAGACAAAATGGCTCTCCACTCTTCCTCCGACTTGTGGACTGATGACCCAGTAGAACTAGCCATGGCCACCACCCCACCACGGAATTCACGCTTACCCTGCAACAAAAAGTCGCGAAATCCAGAAAAAGAAATGGGCCTAGCAACTGGTTTCGATGATAAAGAAGTGAACTTGGCTTTCTTCAAGGAGTTGGGCATAGAGTGGAGAGGAAGTCTTGAAAGAGAGGTTCTGGTAGGAGAGACGATAATTGTTGTGCAGTGAGAGAAAGGTGAAGTCTTGAGCATCTTGTACCCCATTTGCTGGTGAGGAAATACGAGGAAGATGAGGTCTGGATAAGAATTTATTTGGTGCTATTTTTATTCACAAGGGTTCTTCTAGCTAACTCTATATCCTGCCAACTTTCTTGAAATTTCAAGAATTTCTGAAGTTTTACCACCAAGTTTTATGCGCCAGATTACTTGGATGAGGGAATTTGGAGTTCATTTTCTAAATGAATAAGGAGCTTGATAAGTCTGTCATCATTTAAATTAGACTAAAAACTGTATTTTGAAATTCAACTTTTATAACGGAAACTAGAACATTTTGAACTATATCATTTTTAAAATATTCAAAATAAACTTTATTAGAATGGAAAATTTAACGGGTTAACTTTTCGTCAATTAAACATTACGTCAATACTAACATAATATTATTTTTATTTTTAAAATAAAATTAGGTCCTAATGTGAATTTATCGCGAGAGAATAAATCTTTTCAGTGAAGTAATTGACTCTTTGGTAGAAGTTTTTTTTTTGGATTTAGTATCCTTGGAAAGGACATATTGTCCATTTCTATTGAAAAGAGATAGGTAGAAATTGAACTTTCTTTTTTTAATATTTGGGAGGTTAGAAGCCGGGAATGAAGTTATAAAAATACCCTCTCTAAGGTGGGTGAAACGTCAGGTGAATAAAACAAGGATCATTTAATATCTGTTGACTAAGAGCTGATGGAGATGCATTAAGAAATGTTTTTCGCGAAGGATCAAAAGTGGTGTTTCCTCCTGAGTGAACACAGAAATTGCCGGTCACCGTAGCTGATTGCAGATCCGAAGGAAATATTAGAAGCTGGTCGACCGCATGTGGTTCTTGAGGTCAACGGGACTGTTCTGTTCTAGCTTGTACAATGTTGGCCACCAGATGCGAAGATGGTGAGTTGCCATTCTGAAGAAGATCCGACGCCCAATAAAGAGTTCGTTCAAAATGAGTATGCGATAGAGCGTTCTTAGCTAATGAATCGGCGTCTAGGTTCGCCGATCTTGGAATATGAGTGAGGCGAACATGCATCATTCGATTTATAAGTTCGCCGATTCTGAGCACAATCGGTAGCTCCGGTAAGCCCCCTCCATGTTGAGAAATTAATTTAATGCTATATGTTGAGTCTGATTTGATGTGGATTGACGAAAAGCCAAATTCGTATGCAAGCTCCAATCCATGGAAGACAGACCATAGTTCACCGTTGATGGGGCTGCATTTGCCTAAACGGACTGCGAAAGCAAGGAATGGTGCTCTGTTGGAGTCTGAGAGGGTGCCGCCGCAAGCCGCTTGTCCAGAGTTCCTGCAAACGGCGGCGTCGACCGCCAGAGTGATTGAAAGAGCTGTTGCAGTAGTAGCGTCTGAGCCAAAGGTGAAGTCTGCTGCAGGTATGTCATTCGCCTTACGAAGTTGATGCGTGTCTTTGATATTGTTAAATGCCTATAAAGATTCGCGAATGGCTGCTTGAATGGTATATACTAGTTCGATGCCTTTTGTTGTGTAACTTTGAAAGATTTCAGCATTCCTATTCAGCCAGATTTTCCATATTGTAATTGCAAATATCTTTGGCCAGTTTGTAGTATTCTGCACAAAAGTAGATTTCAAATTAGTAAAAATCCAAATATCAATAGATTGTATGGACCAAAACGACGGGTGGAGGGAGTGGTTTAGAGCTCTCCAAATTTGAGCGCTTCTAAATATACCTTTTTTGATTGTCAAAATTTATTTATAGATTGCGTGATCCTGACTTTCCAAGGGTTTAAATTGTCTGCTAGCATGTCTACAGTAACACTTTTGCCCTTCTATTTCTTCGATTAACATTGCTACTTGGAAATCTTCACTAACATCAATCTGCAAAATTCATATTACTTGGTTAGGGATCTTAGTGGAGGTAGATGCTAACTGATCTTCTTTAATTACTTGACTGTCTTTGTCTGATCAAGACCCCATAGTGGTGGCTTTTTCTTTAATAGCTTTGATAACTAGCTGACATATTTTGGCACACGAGGATGAAATCGCTAATATAATTCACAGTTCCAAAAAACTATTGAGTTTGTTTACCAGTGAGGTTCGTATTCAGGAAGTTTAGTAGTTCACTAGCTATATGTGGGCTGGGTTGGTAGAAGCCATAATGGAATTTCATGCCTAAAAATTTTATATGGGTTAAACCACTATGGCTTTGTGAGCTAAGAACATGATCTCACACTTATTTGTGAAATCCAAAAATTGTTGCAATAGGGCTTGATGCTCTTGTTGGATCTGAGAATAAAACAGAATATAATGTAAATTTAAACACTTGATAAGATACCATCACATATCCTTGTCATGACTTTTTGAAACAATGATGGGGTGACTTTTAGCCAAAATGGCATGGCTGTCCATTATATTAAGCATAAGGCATGCAAAATGTTGTCATATGTCGATCCTTTGAGTCAATACTCAATTGCCAAAATCTAGCTTTTATGTCAAACTTTGATAATATTTTCGCTTCTTTTAGAAATAGCACCTGCGTATTGATCTTGGACAGAGGCAACTTGTCTTCTTGAAGAAAATGATTTAGAGGCTTGTAATCAATAACGAGCCTCTTTTTTCTTATGTGCTTTTCTACTCTTTTCTCTGCATAAAAAGCCTGACATGCTTAATCTGATTTGGGCAACTTCATCAATCCTTATTTTAAAAGTATAGCACATTCTTCTTGTGTAATCTTTAGGTCATTTGGATTCATCCTTGCATGTGTGACTTTTTTTGGGTTAATGGCCTCATACTTTTTGAATGGTAATCGGACATAAAAGTATGAATTATGCCATAATGGATGCAGATGATTGAATTCGTGTAATATTGTAAAAGTTTATCTCTAATATCTTCATATCCAAAAGGAACATCTTGTAGCTCAAAGATGTTGCGGTTTTCAATGTACTCACGAAAATCTTGTTTGTAACAAATCCCATTTAGTAAGATTTGTAACTTTTCTACTTGGCAATAGATATTCATTCCAATAAGTATGTCAGGACCAGGAAGATTAATTCCTAATATTATTGTCCAAACGATACATCTTCGGAAGAATTTTATCCTAATCCTTTCTTCGTAATAAGATCTATCTTGAAGGATTTGCTGTCAATTGCAATAAAGTATTCTTCATATGATCGCCATTCTTCTGTGGAAGAATATGTGGTTTCATTACACTTCTACAAGAACCTGTATCTATATAACCAACAGCTAGGATTGGTCTGTGATACTTTTCTATAAGCAACTGAAGCTTGACAAATGGCCGAGTGATTACTAACTTTTGGGGCTCTAGCTTGAAATAAGACTGTTTCATCATATATATTGGTTCGTCATCTTCTTCTTCAAGAGAAGAGACTTCATCATTAGAAGATTCATTATCAAGAATTGCAAATAGAGTTTCTTCATCTTCACTAGACTATTTCTCAAAAAGAGACTCGATGTCCTCGTCATCTCTTATGAGTATTATAGCTTCCATGGACTGTAGGATTTTCATATCCTTTTTGGATTTTTGGCACCTTTTTACATAATGACCTGGTTGTCCATAAAAGTTAACATCGATATGGCTTTCTAGTTTCAGAAGCACGCTTTTTGAAGAATCTTATTCTCTTTTTGTTCCTACTATTGAAAGGACAAATGCTTAACAGTTTTCTTCTAAAATGTTTCTCCTTCTTTGTGTTGCATGCACATTTCTCCTTCTTTGTGTTGCATAACATTTGTTTGAGTTGAGTTCCACCTTTTGGCATAACTTTGGAGAACTTATGTTGCTCATATAATTTTTCTAGTGTCACCAAAGCTAATTGGTAGATTTCTTCGAGAGAGACTTCAGACATACATATGTGAAAAGAATTGACTATTCTTTGTAATTCAGGCAACAACTCATTAGGAAGGGAACCAATGAAGGTGTATCGAAGATTGACATCATTAAAGACATTGAGCATATAATATTTTTTAGACATTCTATTTATAGAGTAGCACTTCATTTTAAAGTACTCATGTCTACTTTGTCGATCAATGAATTGGAAATCACTAATGAACTCTTCATGGATCATTCCTAGCAAGGAGTTGACTTCTGACAATTGTTAGACTTGCATGCGTCTGTATTCACCAGGCTTTAGAATCATTATCTTAAAGTTCCCATCATTCTAGAGATAAATTTTGTCAAGATATCTTTAAGAGATATATCTGGCCTTATCATTTGAAGATTTATTTAGGCATCGAATTCATGTTGTCGATCTCTCCATTTTGTTAGTGGGACATCATCAAAAGTGAACTATGAACCTAAAGTAGGTTTATATACATGATTTGTTTATGGTTTGACTAGTTCAATCATTAATTCAGCATCGTCAATCTCAGGTTCAATTTCTGTGTGTGGTTGAGAAGAGAGTGAAACAATCATCATTATTTGAGATATCTGAGTGAGGTCTGTAAGTTTTTCTAAGCTTTCTAAGTTTCCTGTAAAAGAATCAGAGTCTTAGTTATCAGTATGACTGTAAAAGCTTTCTGGAACTAATTAAATGGTAGTTACGAATTCTTGGTTAGGTATGAGTTCTTTTACTGTGTTTGGGGAAGATCTTTCTTTTGGTAGAGAAGTTGGGGTTGTATTGATATGTAGGGGTTTAAAAGTGGACATATTGTCTTTTGTTGGTAGGTTTGGTTTAGAAGGTTTGGATGGTTTTGTATGGATTTGCCGAAATAATAGATAGGACATTTTAAAGAATTTTTCATAGTCACTAACATCAAGATAGGATGGAGTGTTATAGGTGACTCTTATGATAGGAAATGTCAAAGGGCATGGTTCATATATAGCCCTGGGTTATTCTTTAGCCATATCTGACTCAATTTATTTTGAGTTCTTCTTGAACTCTTTGAAGTTCTATTTCCTTTTTAGAGAACTTTATTCCACAATAATATTGGTCGATATATCTTATCAAATCTGAATCAAGTTGGGCAGCTTGATTAAGAAGTCAATGATGTAATTATCGTACTTAAAGAGATATAACATCAACGTTTGAATTTAATCTTTGTGTCATCAAGATTTGAATCAATTCTTTGAAGGATAGTATTTTGTGCCAAAAAATTATGTGTTTGCCAATTTAGCACTTTTTTTACTAGTGAAACAACCACATGATTGCCTTGTAGACTAATACTTATGGATTTTAAGTATGGCTCTATAGATACTCTAATGGTTTTATTAGTCTGGGCTTCCAATGGTGGAAAATCTTCCTTATATGATCTCATCATCAAACAAGGTAATGGTTTGGGGGTCTACTTTGGGTTTGAAGGAATTACTGGCGTAGAGCACCTTGGTTAGATCAAGTGTTCTTTTCCAATTGCTCTCAATAGTTCAGAGAAATTATTTATTCTAGGTTTAGGATTTCTAAGACCAATTCAAGGTCTCAAGTCATCATCTTCATCATGCTTGAGTTAGATTTTCTTTTCTAGTTGGCATGAAGATTTTGAATTTTTACTGAATGCTTCTTGCCATCGAGGGACGTAAACTTCATCATCACTATCAGCATCATCATCTATCCATCATTCATAATCTAAACTACATATAGAAGATTGGTCGGGTCGGTCGTGTTGGGCCCGAGCCCAGTCGCAATGACCCACAGGCCGATCGGTACAATCTTCAAAGATCA
>JANQAP020710046.1:0-13001 GCA_026874005.2 Erythroxylum coriaceum | reverse complement strand
AAGGTTCATAAGTTGGATAATTAACTATCGAAGAGTTCATGTGTTAATCCACTTATATTCTGGCAAATTGGCATCATAAAACCCTTCATGATTTGATTGAATTAAGAGTTAATTCAAGTGCCTACAATAATCGAGAACCTAAGGGTCACACGCTTAAAAGATCGGATGAAAAACAAGTGCATATGGCCTATTTTAAGCAGGCCATAATCATGGCCAACAAGGCCACGAAATGATATATAAGTGAGTTCTTCATTTATAAGCACGAGCTTCTTTCACTTATTACACACTTAAGTGATAGAGAAAGGGTTCTAGAAGAGTTCCAGAGAGAGTGAGAAGTGTTCTTAAGTTATCTTTATGCAATTTATACAATTATTGTATAAATCAACATGTATGCAAAATAACCTTGAACTATCACCCATTTGAACATCTCTTGAATTCATCAAGTTTGGTGTTCTAAAACCCTTACACATTGTTTCATCTTCCTTCTTTGCATGTTCTTAGGTGATCAAGGAAGGGTTTGGTGTTTGCAACAACCCTAACAAGGAGAAGAAATAAGAAAGGAGGAGAAACAAAGGTAAAAATCATTTTATATTTCATGTTCTTTACATATCCTTACATGTATGTATGATCTTATGGTTTTCGGGTTGTCATGATGTCGAAATCTTAATTTTGACATTTCCACTGCATCCGTATGTAGGTGATATATACAACCATAGCTAACTCAACAGTGGTATCAGGGCAAGTTTGTGCATGTATTTGATGATGTATTGAACATGTGCGAAGTGTTTGGTGGGTTATGATTGACTTGCATGTTGATTTGGAATAATTTGTGTAAAATGTAGAAAAATTGTTTTTCTATTTTTCTTTTTCAGAAATGTTTATAAGATTTTATATTATATTTTTTTAAAAGGAAATTTCAATTTAATAGCATTTGCTATTTTATTTCAAATTAATATCCAGACTGTTCATATGTTAATTTTTGGGAATTTTTAGAAAAATAAATGCATGTGCTGACTTTGAAAATTTCATAATAATTCTAAAAAAAATTCTATGTTTTATTTCGCATAAATGTTTATAAGTTGTTATATTATGTTTTTACGAAAAGAAAATGCAATTACATGTCATTTTCTATTTTATTATGAATTTAGTTTCAGCCTCATGCGTTTATGAAGTTCTGGAAATTCTGAAAATGTGATGAACATGCGTGCATGTAAATTCTATATTAATTTTTATAAAAAAATTTTCATAAATTTTATGCATGCACATGCAAGATGGGATGTTTTCACGTGTACAAGACTTATGACACTTAGTTGTTAAAGTGGTTATCTTATGTATGCATGATGAAATGTTTGACTAATGTTAGAAGTAATATGACAAGTGTCATACACTTGTGATGTGTTGGCTTATCCCTATTTATTAGTAAATAATTCCTAAGAATTAGGTTTTGGAATTTTTTATTAGATGCACTTAGAATGTGTATAAGACTCTGGAATTTTTCCAGAATTAATTGAATTTGATCCAATTAATAAATAAAGCCAAAGTCAACATTGGTCAATTTTTTGAAAGTTGATAGAATTAACTTACTTAATGACTTATAATGTATGTATTTTAGTTATGAGACCTAAAGAAGGTTCTTATGTGATAAGAAATGTATTATTTTGATGACAATAACATGCTTAATGCATGTGCTTGAAATTAGGGTTATGAAAATTTTCCAAACATCGAATTGGTCTCTTTAGTGTCAAATAGGTTAACTTATTTGTCTTGACGATTTTGGCCGTCAACATAATTTTGGCATGTGCTAAAATTGTTTAGATAAATTTGAGATGACCTAGGATATTATGTATGACTAATTGGTGTACGGGAATTTTGGAAATCCTAATGATTAATTTGGAATTAATCAAAGTAGAGCATAACATTTCTAGTGTGACTAGAAAAAGGGCATATATACTAGGATTAAAGTGTTTAATCTGGACATCAAAATAATTAAATTTTAGGGTTCCTAATCGAATCACATTCATAATTCGGATTAGTCAACACTAACACTAGTTCCCAATTAGGTTTAAGAGTTGAATCGAATCATGAACTTTAGATGCATAGTCAAGTCATAACCTAAATTAAACCTCCTTTATGTGATACATACATTAGATGCATTTTAAGGGTAGTTATGCACATAGGCTCAATTCAATTGAGTTGTCTATAATCAAAATGTATATGTGATATCAAGATCATCCAAGTACTAATGAGACCAAAGGACAAATCACTCAACCAAATATTAGGACTTATGGCTTCCATTGATATGGAAAGAACCAAAGTTCTTTTAGAGTTGGGTTATTGGCCAAACCCAAGCCCGCTTTACATAAATATGTTCAAACCATGGAAATTAGATTTTTAAATTAATGGGTTGGTTCTAACTGGAAGCATTGGTTGGTGGGGCAAACCCAAGGTCAACGTGGATAGAGGCGAAGTTGGGTTATATACATGGGATGTATACAAATCAAGAGTTGATGACCCAATGAGTGTGTTAAATCAAAAGTTGATGGTACAAGTCGATAGTTGCATAATTGAATGCAATTGGTATAAATGGTACCTACCAATTGACCTAAGGTGGCTTGTCAGACAAAACCAAGGTCATTCTTAGTGATATTGGATATCTACCCATTAAGAAAACTATAAGTTTTCTCAAATTCATAGTAAGGGCTATGGATTTGAATTAGAATAATAGGACCCATAATGCATATTATTAAAGTCCTTATAGATATGCATTAAGTGGACATTCTAATACTTTCTCTCATTCTTCTAGGTTATTGAATCATATAATGTCTTCTAGTATGAACCTACGCTCCCTGTTAGATTACAATAAACTCATGCGACTAAACTTTTTAAATTGGCTACAGAATTAAGAATTGTTCTCAAATCTGAAAAACTAGGATATGTCCTAGATGAACCACTTCCCGATCTCCCTACTGTCGATGCATATGATGAAGATCATAAAGCTTAAGTTACTGGATAATAGTGAGTTATCTAGTTGTATAATGTTGGCCTCTATGTCACCAGAACTACAAAAGCAGTATGAGGTTATGGATGCTCATACCATAGACCATCTAAGGAACTGTTTGATAAGCAAGCTCAGTCTGAAAGGTTCGAGACCTCGAGGTTACTTTTTTGTTTTAAGATGGCTGAGGTATCATTTCCAGTGTAGTATCCACTAAAGATGAATGGATACATTTAGAGATTAGCCAGCTTGGGCTTCATAATGGATCATGAATTAAGTATAGACTTAATTTTAACTTGTTTGACTAATAGTTATTCACAATTTACGCTTAACAATCAGATGAGCCAAATATCCACAATGATACCTGAGCTGATTAATCTACTTAAAATAGCTGAACAGACTATCAAGAAAGATAATAAGGCTATGATGCTAGTAGATTCTGCTTCTGGTTCTGGTTCTCAAAAGAAAAACCAAAAGAAGAAGAAGAAGTCCAAGAAGCTAGTGGGAGGTGTAGTCAAGAAGAAGGCAAAGGAGACAGCACCAAAGGGGATATGCTTCCATTGCAACAGGGAAGGACATTAAAAGAGGAACTGCAAAGCTTATCTAGATTCACTCAAGTAGAAGAAAGCATTAGATGCCCCACCGTCTACTTCAGGTAAGATATTTGTCATTGAGGTTAATGCTATTTCTGATCATAACATTTAGGTATTAGATATCGGAAATGGCTCACACGTATATGTTGATAGGCAAGGTCTCAGGGATAGTAAACCGCTCAAGAAGGGACAGATGGACCTACATGTGGAAATGGAGCAAGAGTTGCTACATTAGCCATAGGGACATATGTTTTGTATCTTCCTAGTGGGCTAGAGTTAGTTTTGGAAAATTACTATTATGTACCAATTGTGGCTAAAAACATTGTATTTGTTTCATGTCTTAATAAAGTGGGATTTCATTTAACTTTTTCAAGCAATGGTTGTTCAATTGAGTTAAATGAGATGTTGTATGGTACTGCTATATTGTTCAATAAAATTTACATATTAGTTATGTCAAATCCAATTTTAATATATCAATGAAAATAAAAGATAAAAACGAGATAACCTAAAATCATCTTACTTATGGAATTGTCGACTTGGCCATATAAGTGAGAAATGCATGATTAAGCTACACAAAAATGGTAGCCTAGGGTCATTTGATTATGAATCATATGACACATGTGAATCTTTCTTGTTAGGCAAGATAACTAAATGACCTTTTAAAGGAAAGGGTGAACGAATGAATTGGTTATTAGACCTAATATATTCTGATGTATATGGTTCGATGTATATTCATACCAGAGGTGGTTTTGTGTACTTCATTACTTTGTCGATAATTATTCACTATATGGGTATATATACCTAACAAGGTACAAGTCTGAAGTGTTTAAAATGTTCAAACAATTTAGACATGAAGTAAAGAAACAACTCGGTAGTAAGGCATTTCAATCAGATCGAGATGGTGAATACTTAAACGAGGAATTTCTAACTTATCTTGAAGATAAAGGGATATTATCCTAGTGGACTCCACCTTATACACCACAACACAATGGTGTAGCTAAAAGGAGAAACCGAGCATTATTAGACATGGTGAGGTCGATGATGGGTTTAGTAGATTTACCGAAATCCTTTTGGGGTTATGCACTTAAGACTGCTATTTATATGAAAAATAGAGTCCCTTTAAAGGCAATTGAAGTTACTCCATATAAGATATGGACTAACAAAAGGCCATATCTTTCTCATATGAAATTTTGGGCATATATGAAATGGATTCAATTAGACAAGCTTGAAGCAAAATATTATAAATGTCTGTTTATAGGATATCCTAAGGAAACAATTGGATATGAGTTCTATAATGCTTTATAGCAAAAGGTGTTTGTCTAAAAATATACTGTCTTTTTAGAGAAAGAGTTTCTTCTAAGAGAAGACATTGGGAGCAAAGTTGAACTTGATGAAGTTCATGATGCTGAAATAGATGCAAATCAATTGCCTAAACCCGAAATTGCTGTTCATGGAGATGAGACAACAGTTGAACCTTCTAACACATAAAATGTTAATAAGTCAAGTAAGATATGTAATGTTCCAGAGAGATATGGATTTCTCATAAGCGAACACAATGACGTATTGCTCGTAGAGGACGATGAGCCTTCAACCTATGAAGAAGCTTTGAAGAGTTCAGAATATGAAAAATGGCTTCAAGCCATGAAGTCTGAAATAGATTCCATGTGTGAAAACCAAGTATGGACTTTCGTTGACCCAACTGAAGGGTTAAAACCCATATGGTTCAAGTGTATTTTTAAGAAGAAATTCGACATGGTAGGTAATATGATTACCTATAAAACGAGGCTAGTTACAAAAGGTTATCATTAAAGACAAGGAGTTGACTGTGATGACACATTTAGCCCCGTAGCTATGCTGAAATCCGTTAGAATACTCCTAGCCATTACTGCTCATTTTCATTATGAAATATGGCAGATGGATGTGAAGATAGCTTTCCTAAATGGAAACCTAGTTGAGGATGTATATATGATACAACTTGAGGGATTCATATCCAAAGATGGCAGAAAGGTATATAAGCTTCAGAAATCCATTTATGGATTGAAGAAAACATCTAGGATTTGGAAAATCTTATTTGATGAGACATTCAAAGAGTTTGGTTTCTCACAAAATCCTGATGAACCTTGTGTGTGCAAGAAGGTTAATGGGAGTGACATCATATTCCTTATGTTATATGTAAATGACATATTATTGATAAGAAATGATATCTTAAGTTTGCAATCAGTCAAAGTTTAGTTGTCCCGTAATTTTTCCATGAAAGACCTTAGAGAAGCAACATATATATTGGGAATAAAGATCTATAGAGATAGATCAAGGAAGTTGCTAGGTCTTTCATAGTCAACATACATAGACAAAGTGCTAAATAGGTTTAGGATGGAGCAGTCCAAGAGAGAGTTTCTTTCCATGACTCATGGGATAAAACTCTCAAAATCTACATTTCCTAAGATATAAGATGAGATGACTCGTATGAGTATGATCCCGTATACTTCGGTAGTGGGATCAATCATGTATGCTATATTATGTACAAGACTGGATATATCATATGCTCTAAGTGTTACAAGCAGATATCAATCAGATCCTGGTGAGAGTCACAAGGTGGCTGTCAAGAATATCCTAAAGTACTTGAGAAAGACTAAGGATGTATTCTTAATATATGGAAATGAAGATCTCGTAGTGAGCGATCGTACAGATGCCAATTTTCAATCTAATCAAGATGACTCCAAATCCTAATTAGGATATGTTTTCACACTGAATGGTGGAGCAGTTAGTTAGAAGAGTTCCAAACAAGAGATGACTATAGATGCGACGACCGATTTAGAGTACATAGCAGCTGCGGAAGTGGTAAAATAAGCTATTTGGACTAAGAAGTTTGTCATAGAACTTAGAGTGGTTCCTAGCATAGTAGACCCAATATTGTTTTACTGTGACAACAATGGTGCTATTACGCAAGCTAAGGAACCAAGGTCTCATCAGAAGTCCAACCACGTACTCAGGAGATATCACTTGATTAGGGAGATAATTGATAGAGGTGATGTGAAGATAGAGAGAGTGCCCACAATCAAAGCATCGCTGATCCTTTGATTAAGTCACTTCCTCAAAAAAATTTTGATTCTTATGTACTCGCCTATAGTATTAGATACAAAGGCGATAGGCCTTAGTGTAAGAGGGAGTTTGTTAGAGTAGTGCTTTAAAGGCAATCACCTTTAACACTTTTGTATAAACTTTATTTTGATTAATAAAGTGAAAAGCATTTTTCATTAATTTGATATTCGTTTATATATGAATTGATATTGCTTTTAAATCAAAATAATGAAGTCCATAATACAAAACATAGTATGAAGGAAATCATAATGAGATCATGATAATAAGATTCCTATCATGTACAATTATGCTAGTATTTAAATTATCCATAATCATAAGATTAATAAGATAGGATATTATTAATCCAGACAGACTAGTACGTATTATACTCCTTGATTTGATCAAGCATTGGATCTCATAAACTGTAAGCATGAGATGTTTAAAGTTAATATTGGATGCTTACTAAGGGTAGTAACTACATCTGATAACCCACTATGAGATTATCATATGGATGATCTATCGAATGTCAATGATTAATCTCATCATAGCGATGGTGCAAATAACCTTAGGCTTGAGGTACCCAAGGATATCTTGGATACTAATCATGTGCTTTGACATCATTCCTTATTACCTCAAGACGAGGTTGCTCTTAGGGTGGTGATTGGGTATAACTATTGGTATTTGAAGGTAATTAGGTAGCCAATAAAGGATTCACCACTCCTTATAGAAGGACATGATACCCATGGCCTCTTGTCGAGGTCATTACTTGGAAGTCTCTAGCCAGAGCAGTTATGTGTCATGAAAAGTAATGAGAACCTAAGACAAGAACTAACATCACTTAGACTAGATGTGACATAGTCAGTCTAGTAAGAGTTGACATATAGCCTATACTCTGAACCAAGTGGGGTATAGTATAGTGAAAAGATGAATTGTACGGTAATTGTCTATGGAAAGGTTCATAAGTTAGATAATTAACTATCGAAGAGTTCGTGTGTCAATAAACTTATATTTTGGCAAATTGGCATCATGAAACCTTTCATGATTTGATTGAATTAAGAATTAATTTAAGTGCCCAAAATAACCAAGAACCTAATGGTCACATGTATAAAAGATTGGATGAAAAACAAATATGTATGGCCTATTTTAAACAGGCCACGATTGTGCCTCATAGGGCTATGATCGTGGTCGAAGGCAAGATATGCCACAATCATGACAGAGGCCACGAAATGATATATAAGTGAGTTCTTCACTTATGTACACGAGCTTCTTTCACTTCTTTCACACTCAAGTGATAAAGAAAGGGTTCTAAAAGAGTTCTAGAGAGAGTGAGAAGAGTTCTTGAGTTATCTTTATGCAATTTATGCAATTATTGTATAAATTAACATGTATGTAGGATAACCTTGAACTATCACCTATATGAACATCTACTTGAATTCATCAAGTTTGGTGTTCTAAAACCTTTACACATTGTTTCATCTTCCTTCTTTGTGTGTTCTTGGGTGATCAAGGAAGGGTTTAGTGTTTGCAACAACCCAAACTAGGAGAAGAAACAAGAAGGGAGGAGAAACAAAGGTAAAAATCTTTTTATATTTCATGTTCTTTACATATCCTTGCATGCATGTATGATCTTATGGTTTTCGGGTTGTCATAGTGTCAGAATCTTAATTCTGATACTTTCGTTGCATCTGCATGGATGTTATGCATGCAACCATGGCTAACCCAACAAGTGATGCCCAATACTGCTATCAACGACTCCATATTACTTCAGATATATATAGTGATCGCACACCATTCTTGTGTATAGAAGCAAGAAAGTCTCTATAATGTGTATGACGTCACCTCTCCCAAACATTATAAATTACGGCATCAAATTTTGAATCCAAAAAAATTCTTTTTGAAAAAAGAAAAACATACAATAAGTACTTATCAATGACAATATTTATCTAATTAATGTATAAAATTAGCTAAAATAAAAAGGATTAAAGAATATGTTTTGTGTACCTCAAACTGCTAGTAATAAAAATCCTTTGTCGATTGAGAGACATTCTTCCATATATAACCCTCAAGATCTATCCTTTCCTTGAACTTGGATGAGATATTTCTTGAGCACGTTCTAGACAAAACCAACTTAATATGTAAGTTATTTTAATTCATTTTCAAATTAAAATCTATAACTTCAATATAAGCCTATGATGTTATAATGTATTACAAAATTTTAAGAATTTTACTTACAAATTGTTGACAATTGTGATGTACGTTTTTCCATTAACTCCTTTAGCACCAGGCTGAATGGTCGCCTTTCATTTGCAATGTTTACCCCTAATATCTCTATTAGTATAGGGTTGGTGGATGGTGTAGATGGTGTAGCAGAGCTACTGGATGGTATAACAACAGGTATAAAAGGTGATGCTCATTTTGATGTATAGTAGCATCTGCAGAATGTGATGCTTCACCTGGAAATGCACTTGCTTCGCCAAATCATTATAACCTGAACCTTGGCCACATCATATCCTGTTTTCTATTTAGTGGCATATTTTTAACCTAAAATTCACATTTTATTGAATTTTTCAGTAATAGAACAATATAAATTTAGTATATAACAATATATTGTTGATGCAATAATAGATTTATTCATATAATATTCTATTACAAACACAAATTAGTCACTATAAGTACTTAATTGTAAATCAAAATCATCATCATCTTCTTTTTCTGAAGAATTAAAATAAAACTTAGGCTCCTTTTTAGATCTCTCGCCCTCTTTGTCCTCACCCTCCTCGTTCAAAGGTTCATTCTCATCATATGTTACACATACAAACGCTTTACTTTCAATTCTCTTATTTTATCCTTTTCCATGTAATTCAAAAACACTTCTGTTTTACTTTACACACAGCTAAACAATATGATTTATCTCGTCGTAAACTAGGAAAAGGGACATAATACACCTAAATCGCTTGCATCGTTAACATAAAAGTTTCAAATTGTTTAAATCTTCTTCGCTTGTTGATTTTAACTAGATTGTATCAGCTGTGCACTTTTTTTCCAACATTAGGAGTTGGATCAAACCATTCACACTTAAATATCACACTCCATTTTATTGATAATGTAGCGTACTCAATTGTAAGTATCTAAATAATTTTACTATTTCCATGCTATAACCATGATATTCTATATAAAATTTGTATCCATTAACAAAATACACTAGGTACGATTTAATAGTTTGCAATGGTCCTTTCGTAATATCACATATGAACTTGTTCTCTATTGGATTTTTTTAGGCCTACATAAAAACAATTTATCATATTAAATAGTATAATGTCATCTAATCACTTCGATCTGATAATTCAATCATTTAAATTATTACAAGTGAAACTTACATATTTCTCGAATCATTAAGGAAAGTGTCTTCAACTTCTTTGTTGATATCATCCCGTGTTGTTTTAGGCATTACTCACATAACCATTGCTCGTATAATTTAAAAGTATTATTACATATTTTAATTGTGAACAACAGTAACTTCGAAAACTCAAATAATTTATTTGAAAATCAACTTAAACTTACTATATGAAAGGTTAAACCTTTTGACAATTCAATAAAATGTAACCATGGGCAACCTTTATTTCTTCTGCCGTTAACATACTTCTTATTAAACATCCATATGTTCATCCTAAATATGTGAAAATAGATAAGTTACTATCGACATCACCCATTTCTCCTCCATCATCATTATGAGGAACTTTTCTTTATCTTGTGTGCACATATGACTCAAAATATGTGAACAAAATGTACTTGATTCCTCCAATAAGTAAGCATTACATATCGAAACTTCAACTCTAGCATTGTTTTTGATATGTTTCTTCAAGTGATGCAAACTTCGATAAAAAATATGCCTTTCAGACTTTATGTTCAAGATTCGAACAATTGAAGATAACTGAGTCATGGTCTCATAATTTGGCCATAATTCTTAGTAAGTTGATTTTAGCAAGTCAAAAAACTTTTTGGCATATGCATTTGGTTCTTCTTTAAGATTTTCTATATTTTCCTGAAAGGTATAACCGGCTACATCATAAACCATTTGGGTGTAAGGATTTTCAGTTGTACCCATATTATTTGTTATAAATCTAGTCCCTCTTTAAAATCATCCCTATTTATTAATGAGTTTACTTCATTACCCCTTGAGGTGCTACAAATTAATGGCTCCCTATGTCGTTTCCACTCAAAATAATTTGGAATAAACCCTTTTCTTATCAAATGGAGATTCACTTCATCAATCAGAAGAAAACGAATGTATTTGGACTTTTTACATGGACATCTGATCTTTGGACCATCCATATATGCAGGTTGAGGATATGTATAGTGAATAAAAACTTCAACTCCCTCAACAAACTTATGATTAATGAAACCATCAGGTGTTAATCGTCTATACGTCCAAGATCTATTAACATTACTCATTTCTGCAAAATTGTTATTTAAAAAAGTGATTTCATAGTTAGTATCCTTCATTTCCCTTCAGTTTACAAAACATTTAATCTTTACTTTCCAGAACATCCCCTAAGTTTTTACATGTCCCTGAGCATTTCCCCTCCAAATTAAAACCAACCTATCCCTCCATATGAGTTCACAATTATAAAAACTGAACATATGTGAGTATAGTCAAATAAAACAATATGCCAACTAAGCACTATAGTACATGGCATTGTTTACAGCTATAAATCGGGAAAGCAAATTCTCGATATCACTACTAGGCTCATGGAATTTTTCACTGATAAGCCTTATGGGAGTTGCATCATGGGTTTTTAGCTTATATACCATCCTAGGGGTTTATTATACCTCAAATCATCCATAATTATACAAATTCATTCTACATGCAGTAAATACTTGTGTAATTCATACATCTAGCCATTAATCATTCTAAAAATATTCCAAAAAACAACATGCAAAACCAAGATAACTATGTTTGTATTAATCACCTATAAGTTGATTTACAAAGTTTGATTTTAAACAAGCACTATAGTACGTGGCATTGTTAAAGCATAGGAATCGAGAAAGCAAGTTCTCACTGTGATTTCTAGGCTCATGGACTTTTCACTGATAAGCCTCATGGGAGCTACATTACAGGTTTCCAACCTATATACCATCCTAGAAATTTATTATGCAAAGAATTGTCATGTCAATTACGCAAATTTCTTATGTTAATAGTAAGTTTGAATTAATCACCTAAAAGTTCAAGTCTTTATGTTTCAATTTAAACAATGCCTAAACATAAATAGTTACACTATTATACCCCAGACTAAAATCTCATCAATCATTGTTGTAGGTAAAATTGCAAAGAACAGCACAAAATCTATCACATTGTAGACATTACTTAGTTGAACGACTTACCTTAATAAACAAGCAATCGCAAACTACAAAGAAGAAGAATAAGATTGGACAATTATTGATGCTCTTCAACACATAACACAGCCTGTAAGAAAAATAATAAACAAAAGTAAAAAAATTAAAGATCATACCATTCAAAAAGATAATCTAATCACTAACCTATAAGATGTAGATGAATGAATTACATGAAAAGGAGCTAACTTCAACTAGAAGGGGTGATTTTTAAAGTCTCCAAAGAGGAGGAAAATTATATATAAGACCTATATAAGTGAAAGTGATTAGGATGATATAAATATAATCACATAGAGCTTTAAAAAATTATTAAATCTCAAGAGAGAAAAGTAATTAAACCTAAACCTAGAAGACGTGGTTCCTATGGTAAAAATATGCAAAATTTTCATAAAAAGCATGAACACTTCTACATTCATATAGGTTTCTTTGTCATCAAATTTGTCATCATTCATAACACTTCCTAAAGTTCTTCTTGCTTAAATGAAATCAAATTTTATCTTCATTACCCTAAAGACCTCATAACGAACATGCTAAAAGTGATTTTTTTTTGTTCTTATAGGTTAGAAAAGAAAGTATTGTTAAAGTGGAAAAATTAAAAACCATTAAAAGCTTCTCCCTTTTTTAAAGACCTCTTGATTTTCAAGTTAAAATTTCCATGGATAAACAACATAAGACACCTAGTGCAGATGGCCTTATAAAGCCAACTGGCTCCTCATTATGCCTTCTAGAAGTTGCAATCTTTTAAGTTATGGCTATCATAATATTGGTTTATGTCTATAGGCACTTTGTGTGGCAAATGATGATGCCACTTAGTCTCTAATATGATGTTATAGTTCCTCAATCCATATTTACTATCTCTTATCTAGAAGAATTCTTAAGGTAAGAGAATAAGTAAGAGTTACATAATTTATATCAAAACTTATATGCAATATTGGTTTTCCTAT